>JADRCD010229512.1:0-14028 GCA_019843815.1 Montemys delectorum
TTCTCCTGTATTTCTTTAAGGGAGTTATTCATGTCCTTCTTAAGTTCCTCTATCAGCATTGTGAGATGAGTTTTTAAATCCAAATCTTGTTTTTCTGGTGTTTTGGGATATCCAGGGCTTGCTGAGGTGGGAGTACTAGGTTCTGGTGAAGCCAAGTAGTCTTGGCTTCTGTTGGTAGGATTCTTGCGTTTGCCTTTCGCCATCTCTTGATCTCTGGTGTTAGAAGCTCTTGGTGTCTTAGAGCTTGATCTTTCCTTGCTGCCCTGCAACTCCCCTTCCACTCCTGAGTCCTGTGCCTCCCAGCTGGTCCTGCCTGAGTCCTTGGGCTGAAGCTCTTCCTGGATGGAAGCCCTCTGCTCGCAGGGAAGGGGCAGAGATGTTCGCTGATCCAGCTCTGTCCCTCAGAAGCTGAGAGGCTCCTGTCCCTGCAGTCCTGCGACTCCCCTGCACTTCCTGAGGCCTATGCCTCCCGGCTGGTCCTGCCTTAGCAAGACCCCAGAGAGAAAATGGTGGATCTCACCTGAGTCCTTGGGCTGAAGCCCGGCTTAGGGGGAAGCCCTCCCCTAGCAGGGAGGGGGTAGAGATGTTCGCTGATCCAGCTCTGTCCCTCGGAAGCTGAGAGGCTCCAGTCCCTGTAGTTCTGTGACTCCCCTGCAATTCCTGAGGCTTATGCCTCCCGACTGGTCCTGCCTGATTCCTGAGGCTAAAGCCCGCTCAGCTTGGTTACATTTTTGCAATAAAAATATATGCATACAATTAAATGCTCCTATAGAAAGTATGTATATACTTTAAGAAAATTTGGAGAATATTAAGCAGAAAAACTGAACTCCCCCCAAAAAAGATTTACCATGTGTTTAAAAACACTAGTCTAGAAAAATAATTGTAGTAATACAGTTTGTTAGGAACAGACATACTAGTGATCATCGACCTATAAATATAACAGCAGAGGCATCAGTATCATTTACAGGTCAAGTCTGGATTTTCAAGACACTTTAGGCTGTATATTTCTGAACTTAAGAGACTTAGCAGTAGAAAACTGGCATTCAGCTATTACTCAATGTGTTATTTTGGTGTGGCTATAATTACTCACCCTGGGGACCTGGCTATGCAGGTAAGCTGCTCTTAGGTTTATAGGGATGGTGCGTTACAGGAGGAAGGTGGTTGTCCAAAAACTCATCGAATTAGTGTATTAGGATTGGAAAAGCTAAATGTAACCTCAAGAATCCAATGAGAAAAGCACATTTGCAACAAGAAATAGATTTTCTGCCTCGTGTTCTGTCTCCCGTGTCTAAAAAAGAAGATGTTTTTAAAGATGCCTGATAGTTTTTAATTTAATGAGCACAAAGCAGCCTGGCTTGAAAATTACTTTCCAAAACTGTGTTCCTTTAAAGTGGCTGTATCATTATGATAACATAAGTTGAAGCCAGGAATGGTGGGCTCTTTGTCTTTTGACAAGACCCTATCTGTGTGAATTAACCTTTTTTTTTCTACTTTTCTTTCAATTCTTACTGTAAAAGTACCACAATAGACACTATTAAGGCAAAAATTACTCGTATACATAATGAGCACATGATGTCACATTCAAGGGACTGCATAAAACTACTTTTCAAATTCAAACTATTGTATCTCAGAAGCAAATTGTGAAGTCAACATAGGATGTACAGAACATTATGTAGCTTGAGTTTTTCCTCTTTAGCCTGACATAATTCCATGAGAACAAAATTGTACCCAACTGTAACTAATGAAGTGGCACTAGCTCTCTCAGTCTGTCATGGTTCCTGACAAATGACAGTCATTTTTAAAATGTCACTGGCAAAATATAGGAGAATAACAAATATAACTGATAGTAAATCCCCTTTGCAGTCCTTTTCAGTCTTATGTTTCCTTAATAGTCAAGCTAGTTCCAGAATGCACAAATACACAAACAGCAGAATCAACCAATCTTGATCTATACAGGTTGTTTATAATTTTTATGAAGTATATATTAATTGGAAGATATCATGTTTTACTCTTTACTTCACTACAGAAGAGGCATTGCATTTTCATTTTCTTAAATATTCATCTATAATGAACACAATAGTAATATTGTTTCATGGTTGTTATTTTAAAATAAATTATATTAGATTAAAACTGAATTCTACCCATGTGGGTGAAAAGTAGGGTCCCACATCCCACCTGCCAAAGGGCTAGGACCACTCATTAAAGTGGATACAGAAAGTTTGCATGGACCTCAGGCAACAACTAGGTAGACATCAGGCTGTGAGATGCCACAGAAGCCACAGGGGTGGGGAAGGACAGTCTGAGGTCCTCTCAGACCTGCCAGAATTGGGTTGGGGTCCCTGAGCCTGCATGGAGGCAGAGGACAGCAGGTGTTCACTCTTGGGCACCACAGACACTTCTCAGAAGAGCTGAGAATATAATGTGGGCCTGTGGGCAGGTTCTGTCCCCAGGCCAAAGGGAAAAGGACAGGAGGAGGGCTCTGGTGGGGACAAGAATGCTTGGCTTGCTTGCTTGGGCGACTTGAGTTGGCAGACTGCCTAGTTGTTGGTGACCTTGGCTGAGAATGCATAGAGGCCTCCCACAGGAGATTAGACACCCAGCTCATTAGAGGAAAACCTGCTCCACTGCTCTAGCATGGTGTCTCCCAATGAGAAGAGGCATTCCGTTATTTTAACACGTTTATTGTCATGGCGAGAAAGGGAGATACAAAGGTAGTAGAGGCAGAGAGAAAGGTAGAGAGGAGAGAGTTGAGAAATAGAGGCCAGCCATGACCAAGTAGAGAGAGATAGGAAGGGAATGTGTTGAGAGGGAGGGGGAACAAGACGGCAAGAGGCAAGAGAAGGCCAGAGGGTAAGAAAGAGTAAGAGTAAGAATAAGAGTAAGAGAGGGAGGAGGAGGCAAGCAGCCCCTTTTATAGTGGGCTTGGCCTACCTGGCTATTGCCAGGTAACTGTGGGTCGTGGAGTCCAGAGAGATTACCTGGGACTTGGGGCATTGCTCTACTTGGCTGATGGCTACACACCTCTCTGCAGAGGGCAGAGGGGGCTGTGAGAGGCTGTAGATGCAGTAGGAGCCAGGGGACCAAGGGGTTTGGCCAAACTCCTGCCATTCTTTGTAGGTAATAAGTCACCTGAAGAGTCTCCAGGGTTCAAAGCCTGTTCATAGCTCAGCGCCCCACATACTTATATAGAAAATTCTTTATTAATACAGCTAGTTAAGTAATCTTTTTCTACAATAAATGTTCTACTACTGATTGCCTCTGCCAGACAAAAGAAAATCAAATAGCCCTTTACATCATTGTGTGAAATAATGTCAATTCTCTTTTCTTTTGGATTTCCAGAATCTATACTTACCAAGGAAGCTGCTTCTTAAACATCTCATAAACCTATACGTTCTAAAAAAGTAGTACTGATTGGCTACCTCTCTGTGGCAGAACAATCATTTCCATCTATGCCTCCCCTTAGGCCCTCTACTAGCCTCTTCTAACTCTTCACTACCCAGACTGTCTTTGTCTGAGAATGTCCAAAAATCATAGCCTCAATTCCAGGTCTTAGAGTGGAAACAGGGTGGGAACATGTGAAATCTTTTTTCATGCACTCTATCCTCCACATTAGTTAATAAAGAAGACTCCAACATTGTTAAAATCCCATTCTATGTAATCGTAAAATACCTACAAGTACTGAACTCACCAGTTTGTTTAAAATTTGTTGAAAATTGAACATTTAGTATATTAAAATTAATAGATATAATAATTCAGGTACAGATTATTACATGGAATATTGCATCATCCTTGAATATCATGAACAAATGAACAGTGCTTGTTTGTGCATGTGGCTCCAAAAACATCAACAGATATAAACCCTCGATTCTCTAGGCAGCTATTCCTAAGTTTCATGAAACTAAAAAGCATTATACAGGAAAACATTCTTAGTATAACACTAATCTAAAAATAGTCCAGTGTATGAATTCTAGGATCACTGAGTCTTGACAGCCAAAGTTAGTATTTGGTTTGATTTGATGCCCTGTTTGAGGATCCAAGCTGCAAATAGGTGCTACATTCATAGAGAACTTAGAAATGCTTAATGGAACACAGTTCCATAGAAAATGTAAGAAAAGTTAAAAGGTAAGTAAGGGTGGTCTTATGATAGTTGGACCTTCCAGCTCCAAAGATACTGGCATGTTTTGGATTTAGTTTATGATTTTCTGTCAACATTTAAATCTTTAGCAGGTTTATAATGCAAAGGTTACACGTCCCTACATGCCAGATAGATCTCACAAATGACAAAGCCATTATTTTCAATAAGATGTTGAAATATCTTAAGGGATTCTGCTTCAGACAACTCTTAGACTCAGGAATTAAGACTGGAATATCATCTCTTTTTAGGTCTCAACATGAAGAGTCTTGATGAGCAAGCCCCCAAATCATGTCAGAATGCCTTAAAATAAAACCAAAATAACCCAAAGTAAAACAAATGTATTTTTTCTTTTTCTATTTTATATTAACATGTATGTATGTACATGTATGTATGTGCATATATAAAAAGGGTATTAGTGTATATTTGATTGTGTGGAGAGAGGGGAGAGAGACAAAAAGGAGAAGAAAAGAGAGAGTAAGAGAGAGAGAGAGAGAGAGAGAGAGAGAGAGAGAGAGAGAGAGAGAACTATTCCTAAAATATCAAAGAAGTATATGCCCCACATCTTGCTCTCCTCAACCAGGATTATTTTACCAAATTCTACTTTGTCTCATTTATTAAAAGCTAGATGGCAAGAAAGAGAGGTTATTCAAGTTACAATTGCCAGTCTATTGAGAAACAAAGTCAGATGTAAGAGGCAAGAATATATTCAGAAGGCACAATAGCAAGAACATATGTAAATTTTTAAATATGAAGTTCTAAATACAGCTGCTAGTATATGTAATGCATAGTGGTATGTACATGGGTGTTTTCTTATGTAGCAATCCTTGTTATGGTTTGAATCTGAAATGGTCCACAGCCCTTATGAGAAGAACATGGTCCTTGGTATAGCAGTATTTAGAGGTGAGGCCTTTGTAGACAATTGAATTTTTAGTGACCCAGGAATGACTTAATCCACTGATGGATACATGACATAATAGGTTTGCTGTGGAGGAGCTTCAAGATAAATGCAATTCATATCACTTTTGCCATTAAGAGAGCAGTTCTATTCCCAAGTGTTTTCTGCCATGAAGTTATGGTTTTTCATAGGCTCTGACAACTGGCAATGGAGTTAGCTCCCTGAAACTATGCCAAACAGATCTGGTTCAAGTCAATTTCTCAATCATTTTATAACAACATAACTTTGATCATCTCACCCCAGAGAAAACAGGAACTTCAAATTTTACTGAATATTATACAACCAGGAGACAGCAAAACTGAGATTCCATAAAAAAATTTTTTTCTGAGTCCAAAGAGAACAAGTGTTGACTAGCTTGATTTAGTGAACCCTTCATCCCCAAGTGAAGCACTCAGCTTCACTTGAAAGTATTAAAGTAGCTGCGATATTTACTTTCATGTATCATGACTCATTAATATTTTACTTTTGTATTCTTATTTTCTCAGTTTATTTTTGTGATAGAAAACTGCATCTTTTGAAATATCATCTATAAATATCACCTTCAAATGTGAGTACAGATGCTTGCAAATTTCAAACATCTGCTGAACCTGCAGCTACTTGCACAATAACTATACCTTCAAACTTTTTATGATTGATCTGATTAACTTAATATGGTCTTTAAGTATTTCTTGGAAAGAAAAAAGAATTATAAAGTTTTTCCTATGCTTCTTGCAAGTCTGACAGCATAAAAACTGAGAAAAAAAATTCCTAATTCAGGATTTTGGTGTTCGACCATTTGCAGTAGTCCTGCCCTTCCTTGCTGTGGTAGGTCGCTTCAGGGGAGGACAAGAAGACAGCTTGTGAAGTGTGACAGATTCAGCAAGTAGGCAAGCAGAGTCACTGTAGCCTTAGCTTGTACAAAATTACAACAGTGGTCTCCAAAATCAGATACATTCCTAGAAATAACTCGGAGCCCAAAGGCGGTTGGATTAGAGAATTTCTAAAGGGCAATTCCTCTGTGAAAAGTCAGTGATAAAGTTGCAGTTTTCCAGTCCATGTTTCAGTCATAATACTCAACTCAGAAGAAGATGAGAAGAACAAGTGCTGTTCATAAAACTAATTGAGCTTCATGACAAGCAGATTGTACAAAGAGAATATAATAGGACACAGAGGCAAGAAACAAAAATGAAATTATCTGCCCAACTTGGACCCCATGCCATATTCTCAAAGGTCAGATTAATAATGAGATGAAAGATGTCAACCTTGATGGTGGTTACCTGGTTCAAAGTGAATAAGGCTGGCACAGCTAATAGAGTCAGATAAGGAGGGCAGGTTAGAATTCCACAAATGCAAGGAGGCTTTATTTAAATGTAGGTGCAAAGCAGACTCTAATTTGGATCAGTGATAAGCTTGTGGCTATGAGCTCAGCGGTCACTCAGAACGGCTCCACTTGGTTTTATTTGTTTCTTCAGCTGAAACATCAAAATGAGTTCAAAGGAAATAGAAGAGTTTGAGAAAAGTTGGCTCAAATATTTCTTTGAAGCCAGGTGAATGTAACAATTTTCATTCTTCGATTTCTCAGAAATTGTAAGTTTCAAATTATTTCTGAAGTTTTAAGTACTTTGTAAACATTATAGAGCCCAATGTGTCTATCTCCTCACATGTAAATACCTATGTGAGTTACTTTCGCTGCCATGTAAGAGTGTAAACATCTATCTTCTGGACTTAGACAGAAGCGCCTTCCCAAATTCTACATAAAAATTATGATTTATTCAAATATGTGTCATCAATTAAATCATTGATTTACACAGCTGGACTTTGATTTGAGTACGCTATAATCATTTATGAGAGAAATTGATAAAATTATACAAGTAAGCAAAAAGGAAGAAATGAAATTCTATGATGATTAAACACAAGTATTATACACTTGTATGGAACATATAATACTGGGATACATGAATTTTAGAATTCACAATATTCTATTTTAACATTTTTAATGTCCATATAAGACATTTACCTTTCTTTCTTTGATTGCTCTCTCTAGTTAAGATTTTGTAGTTTTGTAACAGTTGTATTGGCTAGTAAGTGTGGAAGAATACTTTAAAATGTAGCCAGAAAAAGAGATAAAGAAAACTCTGCTAAATCAATGTCATGAATAAATAACTAACAGCATGCATGCTCCATGCTAAGTCCTCACACTAAGGAATATGCCAAACAATTCATGCTGTCATAGAAACAGAACTCATAATGGTTACCCCAAGCAAACCATTAAACAAATGAACAAGTAAACAATAGCATATGCCTTCAAGTGGGCTGGGATATAACCCAAACCTGCGAAACAGACTATCGTGTTCTCCAGTTTGAGGAAATAAAAGCAGACAAAATAGCTAAAAGTTGAAGGGGAAAATACAAATAAAAGTATAAGAAAACAATTTAAAGAACATATAGCACACAGAAAAAAATACTAGGTAACTACCTCAGAAAAAATACTAGAGACTACATCAGAGGTCATGGATGTATTATAAAACACAGATTTCTAACCATCTAATACAGTTGTCCTTTAAAAATTATTTATTTTAGTTTTTAAGATTAATATAATTATATTATTTTCTGTTCCCTTTCTCACCCTCAATCTCTCTCTCTCTCTCTCTCTCTCTCTCTCTCTCTCTCTCTATCTCTCTCTATCTACACACACACACAAACACACACACACACTCATATATATATATGTATATATATCTTGCTCCCTTTTAAATTCATGGCTCCTGATTTATTTTAATGATTGCACATTTGTGTGTTTATGTATGTATGTGTGTGTGTGTGTGTGTGTGTGTGTGTGTGTGTGTATTTTTAAATATATAAATACAGCCTACTCAGTCTGTAAAATGCTACATGGCAATGTATGTTTCCACGGCTGTCCATTTGATATTGGATAACCCGTTGGTCTGTTCTTTCCTGAGAAACAAAATTTTTCCCACTCACAGTGTTTCTTAGTTGCCTGTAGTGTTGAGGTCCCAAGAGATTTCCTTCTTCCAGACTAGCATGGCTTTGGGTGTCATCATTGTTCAGTTCCTGTTTGGGTAGTCATGTTCAGGAGATGTTACAGATGTATTTTTGCACTTTTCTGTAAGATACAATCTCACAGCAAACTCCCTGTTCCTCAGGATCTTGCAAGTTTTTTTGCCTTGTCTTCATCAATGCTTATAAAACAAAAGCTAGGAATATATAAAGCTTAAACTTTAATATAATACCTATTTTGCTTTAGAAAACAAAGAAACAAATAAATATATTGGAGCAATATTGATCATAATTGAAAGCAAAATTGTTTACAGGGAGTCAAGTTGAGATGTGAACTAAGAACAGAAAGACATGAAAAGATGAAAAGACCTATAGATTGGACTGAAGAATGGAGCTTACAAGCATCGGGGAACTGAAGAATATGATTACTGTGCTGGTAGACTGCATGGGAGCACCTGAGGGAAAGGGAATATATGGAAATGTATTTGAAGAAAGAACACCTCAAATTTCCACAAGAATGATGAAAAATATTAATCTCGACTTGAATCAGCACGTTCCACTATGAAACTAAGTAGGCTGGGACATTCAACGTCAGGTATCAGGACAGAGCCAAAGTACAGTCACCACAGCAGAAAGGCTGGTATGTATGGGCAGAAAATAACCTTCAAGGAACAAAAGAAAAAATAGCTCATCTAAAAGGAACTAGAATAAGACCATAACTTTTCTATGACAAAATACAATGCCAATGTGCTGAGAGAAAAATGGCTGTCACCCAGGAATCTCAAATCTCATACAGTTATTTTTTAGAAATTGAGCCAAGCATAAGCATTCGTATATTCTCTTGAAACTGAAGGGGTTTGCAGCCCCAAAAGGGAAACAATATGAACTAACCAGTATTCCCAGAGCGCCCAGGGACTAAACCACCAACCACAGAGTACACGTAGAGGGACTCATGGCTCCAGCTGCACATATAAGTTGAGGATGGCCTTGTTGGACATCAATGGGAGGAGAGGCCCTTGGTCCTGTGAAGGCTTGATGCCCCAATGTAGGGGAGTGCCAGGACAGGGAGGTAGGAGTGGGTGGGTTGGTGAGCAGGGTAGGGGGGAACGGATAGGGGGATTTTGGAAGGGAAACCAGGAAAGGGGATAACATTTGAAATGCAAATAAAGAAAATATCTAATAAATGTTTTTTAAAAAAGAGAGAAAACAAACAAACAAAAACCCATCAAGTTCACAGCATAAAATATAGTATGCTAAATAATTAAAATTATCCACTGGAGAATACCAACTTAGCTCTAAAACTGATGGAAGATCAAAGAAAAATAAAACATATGGAAAAAATAGTAACAGAATAAGTATCTAGTTTATTAGTAAATAAACTAACTGCATGCAAAGACAAAAACTGTGAGATTTCATCAAACATAATTTTATTATATACTATCTGTAGGCTGTATGTTTTAGATTCAAAGATATAAGTTAAGGAAATATGATTTTAACAGTATTACATAATGACTCATGAAACTTTATTAATACTATAATAGCCTTTAAGATAGAAATTGCAAGAAATACAAAAATATAAAAGCCTTATAATAAAATATAAATAATCAGAAATAGCAATTGTTAACATGACACCTAATAACAGAGCTTCAAAATAAAAGAAGCAAAAACTAATAGACTTGAAAATAGAAATTTCAGTACCTCACTATTAGCACATATAATAGGCTGAAGATTTATAAGCTAATGGGAGACTTCCATGATGTTATGCTCAAACCATGCCTGACAGAAACAAGTAACAAACTATACCAATCCATTATAGTATTCATATTCCCTTACACTGAGACATGTTTATTGAAAGGAGACAGAGCACTACAATGTAGTTTTAACCAGGTATTATGGCAGCAGTTATTCTCAGACTATGCAATACCCTGCTATTTGAGGTTTGCTTTCCCCTGGAGAAAGTTCATCTGTATTTGATAGGAGAGAGTCCTGTATACTGCATGGGATTCTGGCACCCGAAAGTTCTGCCAGAGTCTTTGTTGACATCTCATTCTGCTTACAGTTTCACGAATAAACCTTCTACTCAGTTATCATATCGATTCCTTAAGTGTTCCTTATTTAATAAACTATGACCCTACTTCCTGAGGAAAAAAAATCTCTAAATTCCCAGAAAACCTCACAGTATGTGCATGGGAATAGTGGAAATCTTCCCTGAAACCCTTAAATAAATTGAGTTCTCAAAGGTCTGGGGTACTCAGGTGCTCAGATGTACTGTCTTATCCTCTCTTGGAAGGAAAGAGTTTTCTCATCTTACAACATTTATTTCTCCTTAAATTTCTTTTGTGCCATTCTTTATTTCCCTGGGAAGGTCTTTGGAACTACCAAGGTGAATGACAATTACACAAGAATTATTGTTCCTGCTGGAGAGGAAAGTTAATTACCTTTCATGCTGCTGTAACAATCACTGATGGAAACAATTTGAAGAATTATTTTTATTATTACATGGATTTGATGGGTTCAGTACATTAGTGTGTGTGTGTGTGTGTGTGTGTGTGTGTGTCTGTGTGTGTCTGTGTGTCTGTGCGTGTGTCTGTGTGTGTGTGTGTGTGTGTGTGTGTGTGTGTGTGAGGTGGAGGTGCTAGTGGGAGTGAGAGGCATAGGGAGTAGTTCAGGTAGCTGAGAAAACAGGAATTAGTCTGGGAGAAAGCCTCTCCACAGGCCTGTAGCACACTTTCTCCAGCTAGGTTATACTTCTACAAATAGTATCACAAGATGGGTACCAAGTATTCAAAGTCAAAATACTGTGTAAAGACATATTTCTGAAACAATATTTTAAAACAAATCATTCAAAGAAGACCATCTCCTTCTCAGGAGATATGAAAGAAACATTTGGTTTTTACTCATAGATGAGATAAAATTATACAGATTATACCCACAATCACATGATATAAGATTAACATGTGAATATCAATTATATTTACACTATAATATTAATGGAAATAAAAACAATTTTAAATTAAGAAAATGTCTTCCTTCTCTAAATCTCACAAGACTAAGTAATAGATTATACAGTAAAAGTTAAGCTTTGTGGTTAGGAAAGCCAAAAATTATCATGGACAGAAGTTGGATAGGATGTAAAGAGATTAGAAAAATGTTGTATCCTATTTACATGACTGATGTAACAATAAATTACATTAAAGCAATCAAATTTAATATTTTCCCACTCTAGAAGTCAGAAGAAATCAATGTGCCTTTTGCATTTCTTTTGAGAGACTGAGAGAAAATCCGCTTATTGACCCCTCCCCATCTTTTACCTCACTCCATCGTCCTCCTCTTTCCCTTACATGTGTCAGCCCTAATGTTTGTAGACAATTCACCTGTATAATCCAGAAGTTGCTCCATCCAGCTCTCCTGTTTCTACTATCTCCAGAGTTCTGTTGTTATGCGCGATGACATATTCACAGCCCCTGAGATTTAAGTGCTTATTATTGCGGAAGTGGCATTTTATCCCTAAGGCATTTACAAGGATTAGAGAACACAGTGGAATTGCTAAATAGCATAATCCTCACAGATTAATTATAATCCTTAAATACACCCCTTTTCTGGTAAGATTTCAGCTGCTGATCTGTAGATATCAGCAAGTTATTCCCCAAATTTATATGAAAATGGAGGAAATACAGAACAGTCAAAACAGTTATGAAAAGGAAAACTGAAACATGGAGAAAAAACATTCCAAATCCAAAACTTAAAGAAATCATCATCAAAAGAGACAATATGAGGCCTAAGGACAGATTTTAGATCAATGGAATAAAAAATGGGAGGTCAGAAACTAATTCATATCTATGACCAATTGCTCTGATTTGGAGGAAAACTCCAAGTGTTAATACCAAAAAATGTGTTCATTGCTGAGACAGAATTTAAAGTAACCCCATCTTCCTGTGGGTGAATTGTATTTGGAAACTTCCTCTACCATTCATATGAAGATAACAAGTAAATGACAAGTTATCAAAGACTGAAAGGTGTCTTTGTTAGGGTTTCTATTGCTGAGGCAAATCATTGTGACCAAAAAGAAAGTTGGAAAGAAAAGGATGTATTTGGTTCACACTTCCATATTGCTGATCATTATTAAAGGAGGAAATCAGAAGAGGAACTCAAACAGGGCAGAATCATGGAATCAAGAGCTGAAAGAGAAGCCGTGGAGGGTTTTGCTCACTGGCTTGCTTCCATTGGCTTACTCAGCCTGTTTGCTTTCAGAACGTAGGACTACCAGTTCAGGAATGAACCAACTTATAATGGGCTGGGTGCTCTCCCACTAATCACAAATTGAAAAAAAAAATGCCTTAGAGCTGTATCTCATAGAGGCATTTCCCTAACTGAGGCTCCATCCTCTTTTATTGACTCTAGATTTTGTCGAGTTGACATAGAACCAGACAGTACAGTGTGGTTTGCCAAATTTTGATTTATGGATACTTTATCTTAAAGCTTCTATTAGTACAGCTTTTGATACTTCTGAGAAATTTTAACTTGTAGAAAATGAGAAATTTTATGCTCTATATTTTCAAATGCCAACTCTAGGTAAGTTTATAAGATAGGACAGAGGCAGGCTTGATTTCTTGCTTATTTTGGTTTGCTTTTTGAGAAAAGGTTTTACTATGTAGCCAAAACTTGCCTAGAATGTAAGTATTTCCATGAGTGTTGATATTATAGAAATAAGACATGATATCCAGCCCTAGAGCAAAATATTTAAGGATACCCATTCTTCATTGAATTGACCTGTATAGAAAGAAAATACAAACTGAGTCCTACTTTGCTTCTTCCAGAATGTTTTTAATACTAGACTGAGCCTCTTTTGAACTGAAGGATGTGATTGGACATACAACATATAAAAACTGAGACATAGTTCTGTTATAGATCCCACTGGATTATGTATTACATCCCAAAGACATTTTCTTTTTAACAATTGCAAGTGTCTAATCTGTATTTTAGGTCATGAAAAACAAAGAACTGTATTGCTTTATAATCATTAAATTTATTTACAGCGGATGACATAAAGATCAACTCTTTTTGTTTTATCTTGGGAATATTGGTGAATGATGATTACCAAATATTCCCTTCATGATATTGCTAACCCTTTAATATTTCCCCATTTGTAAAACTGTTAAAAATCACAAATCTAATAGCATGTATTGGCCTAGACACCAAGGAGATTTTTTGAACATTACTGGAATAATAATAATAATAATAATAATAATAATAATAATAATAGTAATGGTAATAATAATAATACTCTTCAGTGATATTTATTTTAGGGTTTGATTTTACTTGAGGGTTTGATTTATTACAGGAATGTGATAAAAGAAATGAATTCTTTCTCCAAGAATTTTATTTCTGTGTACACTTTTAATAAGCACAGTGAAGATAAACTATGGCTTCGTAGAGCACCATTACATCATTTAAACTTGTACTGCAGACTGACAATTAAACTTATGCTATTCCTTCTACATAATTTAAGTTGAATTTAACATAGATTGGAAACACTGAAAATCAACCCTGTCATCACCAATTCCAACATATAGCCGAACATGTTCTGAACCTTCCATATTGTAACCCTAGAATTTACAGAAAAATATCTATGTCAATACTGTTGAGATATTACTGTACTAAGAACCATCATTTAGGAAATATGAATCTCATCTCTTTTCTAATGTATATTAGTTATAATATCAATTCTTACATTTTTAATAGTAAATACCAATTCTTACTTTCCCATAATAGAATCATCATTTTACTCTACTTACCTACTAAGGTAGAAGACTTTGATCTTACAATCAAAACTAAGTATCTCAACTATATTCCTCATTCCTGAGTCCATTTATAAGAATGCATGAAAATTTATAGAATCTTTTTGTTTTAATAAGAATGGAAAAAGTATGAAATGATCTTT
>JADRCD010229513.1:0-10002 GCA_019843815.1 Montemys delectorum
ACATCTGGGAAGCAGCTGCCTGGCAATTATCACAGAATTGTCTCCTGATCCAGTTGAAGTTGGGGTGGAGAGGAGGCACTGGGGACTAAAGAAAAATATGGAATTTTCTTGGTATAAGATGAGGGTAGAATGTTGGGGCACCACTTCATTGTTTTGGAGATAGGCCTCAAGGGTAGCTGATAAATTTACAACTGGCCACTGTCTTCCTCTAATTCCTACAAGGCCAGATGTGCCCCACAGCTGCACACCATCTGCCACCTTCTACCACTGGGGAAGCTGCAGTTGTAGCTTAGAGACAGAAGGGAGAGGGGTAAACTCCTCTTTGGCTCTGGAGGGCTTACTATGGGGATCAGCAATCAAAACTTCCCGTAAAGTGGGCATAGAGGCTGGCATTATGTACAACTACTCCCTCTAAAGTGCCCTGGAATTTCTAAACTGCTTCCCTACCAATGATTCCAATGCAAGCTTCCAAACTTTATCTCTCTATTTGTTCTGCTTGTTGATCTTTTTCTTTACTCCCTACTCCAAATGTACCCTGAGTTCCCAACCTGGGTCATGGTGAGTCTAACTGCAACCAGTCAAGCTGACATCTAATCCTCCCTGAGAAAGAGAGCACAGTCCTGTCCAGCAGATGATGTTATCGGCCCCACCCTGGGCTCCAGGCTTGGCTCAGCCCAGACATATGGATCTTTTTAAAGACTTATGCAATTTGGCATCCCCATTTCACACTCTGCAAGCCCTGCTGCTTTGACACTGTATGCTGGGAATGCACCCAGAGAGGGAGGGAATGGATCTGTGCAGACTCTTTTATTCTCTTTTCCTTGTCATTTCTCCTGGCAACTTCCTGCTCAATTTGGAAAACAAAAAGTTTTCTTCTCCTGGCTCAGACCTTGCCTAAAAACAGGAAAGAACAAAAAAATGGGGAAAGAAAAGAGAAAAAGGGGGGGAAAGAAAAAACATAGAACTTATTCTGGTCAGTTTTTCAAGACAAAAACTGGGAGCCCCTCAGTCACCAACAGAATTTGTTCCTCCTCCTCTTCTTCACCTCCCCTCTATGTGAACAGACATAGATTCCAGTCTCGTTGAATCTCCTGGTTTGTACAGTATATAACCTGAGCACCATCTGTTACACAACAGCCTCCCCCATCACTTAATCCACCCTGAGCTTTTAATGGGTGAATTGAGCCTTGCTTTGTGTTCCCAGAAAGATTCTTCTCCTTCTGTGGAGACAAAAAATATGTCTCTGAGTTGCCCCTCCCCCCAGACCCCAATCTAGACACAGGAAGCTGATAAGTCTTGGGATAAGGGGAACTCTTTTGCTACCCCTGGAAGAAACAATGCCTTCTCTGCTTAGAGTACAGCAGCTGCACTGTTAAGGGAGGGGACCTGGCACTCAGCTCTTACTCTTCCAGCATGAATCCCTTGGTGGCCCTAGCTAAGAAGTCTGCAAAACTTGAACCCAAGGGTGGAGACATTTTGGTTGCAGATGCTAATTGGGAGTGTCCAGAACTTTATAGGAATTTGGCGATCTCTGAGCCATCCTCACACTCAGCCCCTAAGGTGACCTCTTTGGATTCTAGATGCTGGAGTTATGAGAAAATTTCACCTTCTTATTCCTACACCTTACATGCAGTACATTTATTTTTCACAATGAGCATGTACTATTTTGTAAATAATTGTAATAAACAAATGTACTTTCCTTTTACAAAGGAATAGTAACTATACTACTATACTAGGTTTTTCTGGATGTGTCAGGTCATTGTATAAACAGTCTTATGAAGGGTGAACATAACTTGCCCAAATGTTAGTAATGAAAGAAACTTAAGTGATGTTCTTCTGTTCTGGAAAGCAGCCTTCTGAAACTTTCTGCTTTGTATGAATGTAGCATGTTGGGGTGCTAGTATTGCCTCCGCTCCTTTTTATAAATCTCTTCTAAATTGGAAAATCTTTGTGATGGTGCAGGTCTAACTGAGCATAAGTGCCACAAGTCAGTATTTGTGTCTCTATTAAAGCCTGGAGATCTGAAAAGATTCCTGGTACCTAAGGTTAGGGGACAATCAATCCAGGAAAACTCCAAGATGAAAAATTCATTCAAGAATACAGAAATTATATCGAATAGGTAGGAAGAGAGTGGGCAGCCTTGTCTAGTCCCTGATTTTAGTGGGATTGCTTCAAGTTTCTCTCTATTTAGTTTGATGTTGGTTACTGGTTTGCTGTATATTGCTTTTACTATGTTGAGGTATGGACTTTGAATTCCTGATCTTTCCAAGACTTTTATCATGAAGAGGTGTTGGATTTTGTCAAATGCTTTCTCAACATCTAATGAAATGACCATGTGGTCTTTTTTCTTTGAGTTTGTTATATAGTGGATTATGTTGATAGATTTCTATATATTGAACCATTCCTGTATCCCTGGGATAAAGCCTACTTGATTACGATGGATAATCATTTTGATGAGTTCTTGGATTCAGTTTGCAAGAATTTTATTGAGTATTTTTGCATCAATATTCATAAGGGAAATTGGTCTGAAGTTCTCTTTCTTTGCTGGGTCTTTGTATAATTTAGGTATCAGAGTAATTGTGGCTCCATAGAACAAACTGGGTAGTTCCTTCCATTTCTAAACAAAGAATTCTCAACTGAGGAATACTGAATGGCTGAGAAGCACCTATTCATCATCCTTAGTCATCAGGAAAATGCAAATCAAAACAACCCTGAGACTTCACCTCACACCAGTCAGAATGGCTAAGATCAGGTGAAAACAGATGTTGGCAAAGATGTGGAGAAAGAGGAACAATCCTCCATTGTTGGTGGGATTGCAAGCTGGTACAACCACTCTGGAAGTCAGTTTAGTGGTTCCTCAAAAAATTGGACATAGTACTACCTGAGGATCCAGCAATACCACTTCTGAGCATATACCCAGAAGATGCTCCAACATGTAATAAGAACACATGCTCCACTATGTTCATAACAGCCTTATTTATAATAGCCAGAAGCTAGGAAGAACTCAGATGTCCTTCAGCAGAGGAATGGATATAGGAAATGTGGTACATTTACACAATGGAGTACTACTCAGCTATTAAAAACAATTCTTAGGCAAATGGATGGAACTAGAAAATATCATCCTGAGTGAGCTAACCCAATCACAAAAGAACACACATAGTATGCACTCACTGATAAGTATCTATTAGCCCAGAAGCTCGGAATACCCAAGATACAATACACAGACCACATGAAGCTCAAGAAGAAGAAAGACCAAGGTGTGGATACTTTGGTCCTTCTTAGAAGAGGGAACAAAATACTCATGGGATGAGATACAGAGACAAAGTGTGGAGCAGAGACTGAAGGAAAGGCCATCCAGAGACTGACCCATCTGGGGATCCATCCCATATACTGCCACCAAACCCAGACACTATTGTGGATGCCAACAAGTGCTTGCTGATATAGCTGTCTACTGGGAGGCTCTGCCAGTGCCTGACAAATACAGAGGTGAATGCTCTCAGCCAACCATTGGACTGAGCACAGGGTCTGTAATAGAGAAGCTAGAGAAAGGACCCAAGGAGCTGAAGGGGTTTGCAGCCCCATAGGAGGAACAACAATATGAACCAACCAGTACCTCCAGAGCTCCCAGGGACTAAACCACCAACCAAAGAATACAGATGGAGAGGCCCATGGCTCCAGCCACATATGTAGCAGAGGATGGCCTTGTCATTCATCATTGGGAGGAGAAGCCCTTGGTCCTGTGAAGGCTTGGTACCTCCAATGTAGGGGAATGCCAGGACCAGGAAACAGAAGTGGGTGGGTTGCTGAGCGGGGGGAGGGACAGGGGATAGGGGATTTTCAGAGGGGAAACCAAGAAAGGGGATAACATGTAAAATCTGAATAAAGAAAATATCTTTAAAAAAGGCATTTATCCAGGAAAAAAAAAGACTATAGAAACATTCTCTTTTATGTCCACAAGGTAAATACACTTTACTGGAGACAACTGGAATCCTCGCAAGCTGCTCTTCTTACACCCTATACTATGTCTGGTTTCCACCCCAACAGAAGGGCAGGAACCAATCAGCCAATGTCTGTAAACTCAAAGGAGGAGCTTTCATGTAAAGTGCATTAAGGATCCCTAAGCACTAGGTTGGCTGTTTTAAAGTTGGCTACAAAGCAAACATCTGTCCAGCTGTTCTCCTGACTTCACACAGAGGACTCCTGTATCAAATTACAACACAGTGCTCAGTCCATCCTCAGATTTGGAAGAAAAGGGTGAAATGGTGGTTTTAATGAGAATAGACACATATGTTTGAATGCTTGATCCCTGGTTGATGGAACTGGAAAGGATTAGGAGGTGTGGCCTGTTGGAGGAAGTGTCCCACTGGGGGTGGACTTTAGGTTTTAAAGGCTCACTTCATCATTAGTGTGCTGTCTCCTGCTTGTGGATCCAGTTGAAAACTCTCCACTCTTCCTTTGTTTAGCTGCCATGGACTGCAACCATCTGAAACTATAAACCCAATTATGGGTTTTCTTTTATAAGTTACCTTGGTCATGGTGTTTTGTCACAGCAACAGAAAAGTAAATAAGACACGAAATAATCATATGTATCATATATGACACATTATCACCATCTACAGTGACTTTTTGCCTCCTTTTCTTTTTTTTATTTTTTTATTAGATATTTTCTTTATTTACATGTCAAATGATATCTCCTCTCCCGGTTTCCCCTCTAGAAAAAAAAAGAAAGAAAAAGAAAGAAAAAAATAAAATAAAAACCCTGTCCCCTCCCCTATCCCCCTGCTCACCAACCCACCCTTTCCCACTTCCTGGCCCTGGCATTCCCCTACACTGGGGCATAGAACCTTCACAGGACCAAGGACCTCCTCTCCCACTGATGACCGAGTAGGCCATCCTCTGCTATACATATGCTGCTGGAGCCATTAGTCCCACCATGTGTACAAAATATACATGGAAGGAGTTGCCTCCTTTTCAATAAAGCATCTTACAATGATATACATTTATTGTGCTTGCACAAGCTCCTAACAGCTGTAGCAAATAGAAACACTGTAGATTGTGCTCATGATTCCAGCTCAGAGGCCATCTCTTCTCTTTATTTACAAGTTTGTTGCTTTAGAGGCCAAACTGATAGGTGATCTTGGGCCCATGGTTGGATAAGAGAGGAAACATGGGGCCTTGCTTTCAAGGCTCTTTTCCTGAACATCAATTATACATTAGTCCTGCCTTTAATGATATGTCTTCCAATGAACAGCCTCACCCATACAAGTATAAGAGATGGTGTTTTAACAACATAGAAGACTCTTCAGCTCACTTAGAGTTACTTATATATAAGATGTTTATATACAATATATTTATTAGACACATATATAAGATATATGCTTATTTAAAATATATATTTATAAGAATCTGAAAACTTTAGAATTAGACATTTAAAAGACTAAGACAGAAATGATTCAAAACAAGGAATTATTATTAAAATACTAATTATTATTTAAACAATAAATTGTATTTTCATGTATTAGCAACAAAAATATTAACTAGATGATTGTGTTTACAATACCCTTGCAATATTCATAAGCAGTGCTAAGTTAGCAGGAAGATCTCTACAAACATTAAGAGACCAAAGAAAGGAACTGAGTGAATGTCTTGCACTGCAACATGGTGCATTCGAGGAATTTCCCTTCAGGGAAAACCACTAACTTTAGCAAAGACTCAAACAATGGTTAGGCGTATCTAGTTCATGGAAATACAGATAGATTCAGTTCTGCCTGAATTAATCTATGTAATAATAATTTTAGTCATAATTCAAAGCAATGGAGCAAACTGTGGTGGTGAAGCATGTGATCCAGTCACTGAGAAGGCAGAAGCAGGAAAACCTCAAATTTGAAGGCTGCTTAGGCAACATTATAAAACCCTGTCTCAAAAAGAGTGGGGAAAAGAGAGGAAAGGAAAATATAAAAAAATCTAAGAGGATAATTTGGGAGAGGATCAGGTAATCTATTATCAAATTTTTATTGTGCACTGAATAATAATGATCCAAAGATAGTTAGGGAAATTCTGAAGAAAATAAAGGAGGTGACTTGTTTGAAAAAAATGGGACTTACTGAAAATGAAATTAACTAAGAGGACAATGCAGGCAGTGGGAGACATGTGTGTTTTAAAGGGCAGATGAATCAGCATATGAATATGCAAGATAACTAAAAAGTCAGGTCAGGTCAGGAGAGAGGAGACTACATAGAAAAACAAAAGCTTGGGACAGTGTACTCTGTATGAATAATATTTGGGTACAAATTTCTGTCAGTTTCTTTCTGATGTATCTCTAAGTTTAATCCTCACCCTTCCATCCTCTTCTTGGTAGTACACTTGTTCTGTCAACACAAAACATTCAATTCTGTCACAGAAGACAAGAAAACCAAACAGAACTCATCAGATATATTAACTGTAAATTATAGTAATTTGTAATACACTGACAGAATTTAGAACATGTGCTGAAAATAGGAAGTCAGTAACTTGAGTGACATGTAAAATTAAAATTATACAAAATATATTACACAATGATGAAACAAAGTTGAGTGTGGCTCACAGGTAGAAAGAAACAGGAAAGCAAACCAAGGTAGTAAAACACCCATGTCATCTCTGGGCCAAGAATTAAGTTATTTCTAAACTGCTTATTTATCAGTGACATTGTTCTGAGCCCTATATGTTCTGTCCCAAAAATACTGACAAAGAGATGGCTGCCCCAAACATTGATAAGCTATGTAATCAGGCCAGGCCTTTCTCCGTAAAACAACTGTACACAATTGCCTTGTTCAACAGTCTCTCTTCTTACCCTAATATAAGTTACAACCTCCTGCTGAAAACACAATATCCAAATGTACATGTATTTGCACCCCATCCCAGGAGGATTAGACCTCCCCAACTCTTGTCTCTGATTCTGGAATTTTGTGTCCTAAATAACCTTTGTGACTGCCTCATAATAATGTGGTCTGAGCATTTCTGGTCTGCATCCTTTAGAATGGGTTGCCTGTTATTGAGACAGCCTCAACATCAAGATAATCCCCCACAAGACACCGAGTCTGAGAAGAGCAGGCCAAATATTCCAGAATTTACTGTCAGTGCATGCTAGTCCTATTACATCTAAAGGAGGCCCTGGAGGGCAGGAAGAGCAAAGAAAGGACTCATTTTTAGAGTGTGGATTCTCACAGCTCCCCTCCAGTACCTGGCATTGCCACCATGAAGGATCTTTCTTTTCATACTGGGACAGTCCCTGAGTGCTTTCAATGAATTTAAAAGAATATATGCAACGTGGATAGTGGGGGGGAGCTTTAGTTCCAAAGTATGAAACTAAAAAAATAGAAATGAAAAAATGCTTCATTAATGTCCATAAAAATTAACATATAAGCTGAAATTTAACTCCTTAATAATTTTATATAAAGGTGTTAAGTTTTAGATTATAAAGACAAAATGACAAATGTATTTTAAACTTAAGATTTATTAAAATCTTCAATTTCTATTTTTCAAATATTTTTTATAAATTTCATATCTTAACCTGCAAATTTAGATCTTAATGGTATTTGGGGGCTCTGCCCTGCTGGATAAATGAATCTATTTAAAGATTAATGGGTTATCCAGGGGAATGATCTGAATCCAAATTGAGTGAGCTTTTGACTCATTTATCTCACCATATTATTTCCTCTGACATGCTATGACGCAACTCAAAAGGTTGATGAAGGTACTTAAACTACCAACATTTAGAACCATGAAGCAAAATAAGTTTCTGTTCTTGTTTTTAAGTTTTTGTTTTGTTTATGGGAGGGGGAAGTCCTTTGAAACAGGGTTTTGTATATCTCAGTCTGGATTCAAACTTGCTAATATACCTGAAAATGACTTTTATTTCCTGCTTGTAGCATTCTCTATTCTTTATAAAGTGTCAAGCCTCAGATATTTTGTTAAAGAGAACTAGGATATTTACTGTTTTTCACATCAAAGGCATTATATTTCACAGTCTATTTTTATCTGGTATGAAGTGTGTTTTGCAGAGGATGAGGAAAGTACAGGACACTCAGTGATAAGTGTGGCCATGACCTTTAAGACCTCACAAATGGTCCCACTGAGCTGCTCTTGATGTGTTTCTTTTACACTTGCTGCCCTGAGTGGTATAGCTATAATAGCTAGTGTCTTCTGGAATCAGCTTAGGAGATGGAGTGTGAAAGCAGGGATGTTGAGGGGCAGACTGGGAGGACTAAAAAAGAAATGATTGCTCAATTCTACCTGGTCTATGAGTTGTCAGAAGGAGGCAATAAGTGGATTAGTATATGTGCTGGGAGAAGGTGTGTGAGCGATGAGTGATGTGTCTCAGTGATTGCATGCTGAGGGACAGTCCTCCATCATGCTTTATATTCTGATTGCATTATAGTTCTGCAGAAATGCACAGCTTTGGTTTCTCCAAGCAATGGATTTCTAACCGCCCCCCCCCCAAGGTGTCTACATTCACTTTCCTTCCCTGCTGAACACTGCTTTGTCCTTACACTTGTACTCAGAAGGTATGCTTTTTCTTTCAGGACCTCCTAAACTTTAACACACACAAGAATGACAGACAGCACATATTACAAGTTAAGATTCTTGGCACTCAGCCTTGATTATGGTTCTATATGGTTTTGTTTTCAGAAACTTTTGCATGGAATCAATGTCTCTCACTCCCCTCCCCCCTCTTCAAAGCTAGTTAAGAAGTTCAAGTACATAATATAAGTTTTCCTATAGTCCCACTTTCCATGGTCCAAAAGACAAAGATATTTAAAATAACCAGAAGAGAGCCTGGAACAATGGTACATACCTATAATCCCACCATTCAGGAAGCTGAGGTAGGATTCTCTTGAGTCCAAGACCAGTTTGGGCTACAGAGTGAGATCCTGTCTCAAAATACTTTAACTAATTAATTAAACTAATAGAGAAAACATCTGGAAGTAAAGGTAGACTCAAATGAACCAATTCATTTTCACATATAACAATTTACCTACCATAAAATTATGAGCAAATGTACATACCTGAAGCAAATCTACTTTTGAAGCTGAAGAATTAGGTGTAATATTTTCTTGTTAATTCATATCCCAAAGACCAAAATTTAATTTTAAAAGCACATTTTGCAATCCTTCCCAACCCTACCTTCAGGTTCTCCATCACAATATGTCAACTGTACTTTGACACAAACTCACTTAATGCCATTGTATTCTATCAGCCTCTGCCTTTATTTATGATGAAAACCTTTTGTGTGTGTGTGTGTGTGTGTGTGTGTGTGTAGCTCTGGCTGTCCTGGAACTCACTCTGTAGACCAGGCTGGCCTCGAACTCAGAAATCTGCCTGCCTCTGCCTCCCAAGTGCTGGGGTTAAAGGCTTGCGCCACCACCGCCAGGCCTCTGCTTTCTTGTTTTAATGGTGTGATATGTAACAGGGTAAGAGTATAGATTTGAGGATTGAGACTCTTCTTCTCAACCCAAAGGTATATTAGGCCCAGGATACACAACACAAACAAATCTACTTTCCTCATGGTGGTAGATCTTCAGAGAAATACAAAAAGCTCTCCAGGGTGTTTGTCTGATCTTTCTTTCTCCCTTTAGGCTATGTGACCAGACAGTATGGGAAAAGTAGGGTTAAGTATTTACCGTCATTCAAAGGAGCTAAAACCATACAGTGGACAAAAGACAGCATTTTCAACAGATGGTGCTGGCTCAACTGGAGGTCAACATGTAGAAAAATGCAAATCGACCCATTCCTTTCGCCTTGTACAAAGGTCAAGTCCAAGTGGATCAGGGACCTCCACATCAAACCAGATACATTGAAACTAATAGAAAGTAAAGTGGGGAAGAACCTTGAGCAAATAGGCACAGGGGAAAATTTCCTGAAGAGAACACCAATAGCTTCTGCTCTAAGATCAAGAATTGACAAATGGGACCTCATAAAGTTGCAAAGCTTCTGTAAGGCAAAAGACACTGTCAATAGGACAAA
>JADRCD010229514.1:0-52348 GCA_019843815.1 Montemys delectorum
GCCAGCCTGGTCTAAAGAGTGATTACAAGAAAATTAAGGCCACAAACAGAAAAACCGCCGCTAAAAAAACCAAAAAAAAAAAAAAAAAAGTCTAGGCCAGGCTCCATCTCTCTGTAGTTTTCTAGTTGTGGATCAGGATGTAGTTCTCAGCTAATTTTTCAGCACTATTCCTGCCTGCTGGATAATCCCTGCCATGATGATAATGGACGACACCTCTGAAACTGTAAGCTAGCCTCAATTAAATGCTTTCATTCATTAGCATTCTTTGGTTATGGTGTCTCTTCACAACAATAGAACAGGGACTAAGATGGAGCTGGAGAAATGGCTCTGCAGTTAAGAGCTGGGTTTGTTGTTTGTCTCTATGTCTGTATGAGTGTTGGTCCCATGTCTATGTTGCCCTCTGAGGCTAGAAAAGGACATAGGAGTTACAGGTGCTGAGCCGACTGATTGGACTCTGCGATCCAAACTCGAGTCCTTTGGAAGAATGTAGCCACTGCTCTTAACTGCAGGCTTCAGTGGATAGTCCCACATCCATGCTCACACAGACAACCCTGTGGGTCACAAAATAAAAAGATATAAACATGGGGAGGGGCAGAGGGGTTGGCAAGGATAGGAGCTAAGACAGGTGTGGACAAGAGTTACAGAGTGTGCTAGCCTTGTGCTCTGCCTGAGAAGCTACCCCAGCAGCTACCATTGTGGAATGCCCATGTTCAAAGGACCAATGTTAGGTGGTTAATAAATGCTTGTTAATTCTAGTTCCACGGGCTCTGGCGCCCTCTTCTGGCCACCTGTACCACATGAAGGCACACACACACATACATAACTAAATAAATCTCAAAGTGACAACAGTACAATGTTCACCGTTTCTTCTCTCTTCATGCTCATGATACAGAAAGGTTTTTGCCACCTATGCTTCAGCAAACCTAGGCTCTCACCGTGAGGTCTTTTTGATCGTGGACTTCAGTGAGGCACATCCATTCCACTGTTAGCATTATTTTATGTGAGTACACTGTCATTGTCTTCAGACACACCAGAAGAGGGCATCGGACCCCATTACAGATGGTTGTGAGCCACCATGTGGTTGCTAGGAGTTGAACTCAGGACGGACCTCTGGAAGAATGTGCTCTTAACTGCTGAGCCATCTCTGATTTTTATCAACAGATTGAGATACCATGTCAGACAATTAGGAGACATGTAAGCCTCTGTGGTGGCTAGCTAGTCTGTGGTTTTACTTACCGTTTTTTTTTGTTTTGTTTTGTTTTTTGTTTTTTTGCTTTTTGAGACAGGGTTTCTCTGTGTAGCCCTGGCTGTCCTGGAACTCATTCTGTAGGCCAGGCTGGCCTCGAACTCTGCCTGCCTCTGTCTCCCAAGTGCTCGGATTAAAGGCATGCGCCACCCCTGCCTGGCATGGTTCGCTGTTTATTATTAAAGGAAAAACCTTAGCCAGGCATGGTGCTAGATGTCTTTAATTCACGCATTTGAGAGACAGAGGCAGGATGATCAGGTTTTTTAGGTCCTCCCCCACCCTGTCTCAGAAAAGCAAGAACGAAGGGTCGGGTGTGGTGGGGCACAGCTTCAATCCCTGCAGCATCTCTGTGAGTTTGAGAATAGCTTGGCCTACATATCAAGTACAAGGTCTATTATGGCTAGAGACACCTTGTCTCAAACAAACGAGAAAAATAAAATGTGATTCAGCACTTTAGCACTATTTTAGATGCCCATGGACCTGTTTGGTCTCTAGTACAAATTTCTGTGTTTTGCCTGCATATATACATATACACCATATGCAGGCCATCAATGAAGGTGTTAGAAATTCAACCAGGGTCCTTTTCGAGAGCAACAAGTGCTCAAAGTTTAACCAGGGAACCAGTCCTACAGCCCTTGCCCCCTTTTCCCATCGCACTACAAGCATGCCCGGTGTTCAGTATGGGCAAACAAGGGCATCAGATTCCCTGGAGCTGGAGTTGAAGATGGTTGCGTGTGGCCATGTAAGTGCTGGGAATGAAACCAGGGTCTCTGGAGCCAAAGCCCACTGCTCTTAACTGCTGAGCCATCTCTCCAGCCCTTTAGGGCTACACACTATATTATAATCTCAGCACTCAAGAGTTAAAGGCAAGAGGTCAAGTTTGAGGTCAACTTGGGCTACAGAGACCCTGTCTACAAATATTTGTTAATAAGCAGACTGAAATGGTATGCTGCTGGAACTGTACCGAATGTTATTATCTGAAGACACTTGGGGTCCCAGGCGATTGAGAATAAAGCTGACCAAGCCTTGGAACAGAAAGAAGTAAGCCAAAGAGGTCAGCCCCATGCTGAGGGCTAGTGTTAGCACGGGAGGAAGCTCATTGTATCGCAAATTCAAGCTCTTGAAGTGAGACTGGTTGGCTGGTTCTTGTTCAGAAATAGCAACTCCAAGATTAAACACCCATCTCCTGGAAACAGTTGATGTTAGGCGAGCTAATGAATACTGAACTGAAACTGGTAGAAAGCCTCAGGATAAAGTAACAGATGGCCTAGTAAATGGCATGAGAGGCTTGGGCTAATGTTTTTTGTTTCCTGTAAAGAAAGGATGTTTCAAAGTGGGTTTTCCTTTAATTAAATATTTATGTTATAGCCAGAAACAGCAAGTGGTGGGTTGCTTTTTATTGTGTATATGTAGCCTGGCTTACACTTGTTTTATGCATCTAAGAAACAAAATGAATGGCCATTAAATATTAATCTCACATGTTAGAAGTAGATTCTGTTCTTTTCCTGATGAAACAGAAAGGCCAAAACCAGCTAGACACAAGATCTAATAACGGGAGTGGGAAGCCAGGCTCAACAAAGGACTGCATTTACAGCATACAGACATTATGTGATGTGCCATTTATCTGATGTCCACAAAGAAATGAATTGGAGGATTATTTTTAAAACAATCTGGAAAAGTAAGGGGGAAAAGCACAGAAAAGGCTAAATTTCAGCTCTATCTTACCTTCACTCATTTAATGAGAGTAAGACCTGAACAGTATTGTGAATTAGAATTCTTTGGAAGTATTTTTTTTTTCCAGAATTAGTGGAAATCAAAGGACCTTAAACTGAATGGACTAGCTTAAGTTGTATTGGAATACAAAGGGAATTTATAATTATTAACATTGCTCAGTATGAATAAAATAAAAAATAAACAAACATGATACAAAGAATTTTTGTTTTGTTTTTGGAGACAGGGTTTCTCTGTGTAGCCCTGGCTGTCCTGGAACTCACTCTGTAGACCAGGTTGGCCTTGAACTCAGAAATCTGCCTGCCTCTGTCTCCCAAGTGCTGGGATTAAAGGCATGTGCCACCACTGCCAAGCTCCCACCCCTGAGACAGGGTCTTGATATGCAGCTCTGGCTGGCCATTAAACTTATATTGTCCAAGCAGACCTCCATCCAACATAATGGAGTTCTCTGCCTGTCTCTGCCTCTCAGGTGCTGAGATCAAAGGTATACGCCACCATGCCCAGCTAAGATACTTTAAAAAAAAAATTATTTTAATTTTATGCACATTAGTGATTTGACTGCAGACAGTCCTGAGCCACCATGTGGTGCTGGGAACTGAACCTGGATCCTCTAGAGGGACAGTGCTCTTAATCTGTTTTTAAAAACGTATGTGTATCCTATAGACGACCCAGGTTCAATTCCCAGCACCTACAAGGCAACTTACAACTGTCTAACTACAGTTCCAGAGGATCCAACACCTCTTCTGGTCTCTGTGGGCAACAAGTACACATGTGGTGCACAGATATACTAGCAGGCAAAACACATATACGCATACATGACTATATAAAAAATTTAAAACTCGCCTTTACTTGTTTAGGTGCTAGATTTTCAAATTAGATTATTGTCAATAACACAAAAGGGCCGGGTGGGGGTGGCACACACCTTTAATCCCAGAACTTGGGAGGCAGAGGCAATCAGATTTCTGAGTTCAAGTCCAGTCTGGTCTACACAGAGAAACCGTGAAAAAAAAAAAAAAAAAAGAAAGAAAAAACAAAACACAAAAGAGTGGAGCTGAGCACAGTGGGACACACTTCAAATCAAGTACTCAGTAGACCCGATCAGGTAGGCCGATTTCCAAAGCCACTATAGTTATAAGGCAGTTTTTTTGTATGAAGGGGGCTCCTGCTCTGTCAGTTGTCGATTTCATTCACAGTACCACACATTCTCTGTTCTACAACAGAGACTGTGGTTCTTGGCTACTTACGGGCGCTTTGGAACAGGTAAGGCTCTTGCTCTGGATGTTAGGGATCTGCCTTCAGTCCTGTGTGCTCAGTCACACTCCTCCTCAGAGTGCCTCACATTTTAAAGAGTTATACATACCTGACAACAATTCTAGCCTTTGAATAAACATTCATGAATCGGTGTCAGTAGTTTTGAAGAAATGTGTTTTGAGTGTGCGCTGGTGTTCACGTGGCTGTCACAACATGCATGTGGCATTTGGAGGTCAGAGGACCAACTAACTGTAGGAATGGGTTCTCTTCACCATGCAGTAGGGTGATGGTCAGGCTTGGTGATTAGCCCTTACCTCTGACCCACCTTGCTGAACAGTCTTTTTTTTTTTTTTGGAGACAGGATTTTGGGTAGCCCAGATTGGCCTTGAATGCTAGTCTTCCGTCAGTTTCCTATATGCTGTGATTACAAGGTACACATCACTATGCCTGGGACTGTTTGTTATTTTTGTTGTCTGATTTTGTTTTTCCAGACAGGATTTCTTTGTGTAGCTCTGGCTGTCCTGGAACTCAGAGATCCACCTACCTCTACTCCCCCACCCCCAGCCCTCAATGCTGGGATTAAAGATAGGCAGTACTGCTGCCCCAGCCACCACCACCTCTTCTGTCTTCTAAGTGCTGGGATTAAAGGTTGTGTCCCTACTGCCGGTGAACTCTTTTCCCTATGGAACTGGAAGTTCAAAACTAACCCTTCTTTCTGAGTTGCTTTGGTCACAGTGTTTTACCACATAGCTGAGGGCATCCCCTAGAACTGGAGTTATGGATGACTGTAAGCCATGATGTGCTGGGAACTGAACCCAGGTTCTCTGCAAGAACAGCAAGTGCTCTTAGCTGCTGAGCGGCTCCTAGGCATCTGCCTCTTCTTGTGAGATTTCTATTTCTGCATGGGTGTTTTACTCAAATGAATGTCTTCTGAGCTATGTTTATAGAGTGCCTAAGGAGGCCACAAAAGCCCACTGGAGTTACAGATGGCTGCTATTTTAAGTACCATGGGTGCTGGAAATTAAACCTAGGTCCCCCTCCCTTTTTTTTTTTTTTTAAAGAAACAAAGTTTTTCTGTAGCCCTGGCTATCCTGGAACTCACTCTGTAGAACAGGCTATGTTTGAACTCACAGAGATCTGCTTGCCTCTGCCCCCTACAAACTGGGATTAAAGGCATACCCCACCAGCAGCCCCACCGAATTCTAGGTTCTTTTTTTTTTTTCTTTTTTTAAGATTTATTTATTAAACCAAAAAAAAAAAAAAAAGACAGAAAAGCCGGGTGGTGGTGGCGCATACCTTTAATCCCAGCACTTGGGAGGCAGAGAGGCAGGTGGATTTCTGAGTTCAAGGCCAGCCTAGTCTACAGAGTAAGTCCAGGACAGCCAGGACTACACAGAGAAACCCTGTCTCGAAAAACCAAAAAAAAAGAGATTTATTTATTATATACAATGGTCTGCATATATATCTGCAAGTCAGAAGAGGGCACTAGATCCCATTACAGACGGCTCTGAGCCACTATGTGGCTGCTGGGAACTGAACTCAGGACCTTTGGAAGAGCAGTCAGTGCTCTTAACCTATGAGTCATTTCCCAGCCCTCCAGTGCTTTTCCCCCAGACACATCTCACTCTATAGGTAGGTGTCAGGTCAGGTCACCAGGTGTGGCGACAGGCATCTAAAAGCCTTCTTGAGTCATTTCAAAGTCCATCCTGCAATATTGTTTTAAGGAAATTAATGTCCTTTTGTTTTGAAACAGGGTCTTATTTGCTCAGAGTTGTCCTGAATTTCTAATTTCTGACTTCCACCTCCAGGGAAATGAGATTACAGGTATAAACTACTACACTTGGGTTATAGGAGACCCTGTCTCAAAACAAAACCCAATAGTACCACATAAAATACATACCTTACTATATAATTATAGCCTTTTACATAAAAACACAGTTTCAAGAAACAGGTGTGCACTTGGGTGACAAGCAGATTTCTGTAAACTCAAGGTCAGGCTGGTCTACAGAGAGTGTCCCAGGACAAGAATACACAGAGGAAACTGGGGGTTGGGGGAGAGAGAAAAATATATTTTAGGGGGGACATGTTGGACTGGGTGGGATGGCATACCCAGAGAAGTGGCTCTGCCATTTGCTGCTCTTCCAGAGGAACAGGGTTCAATTCCAAGCACCCACACAGCAGCTCAGAACCACTTGCTACTCCAGTTCCAGGGAACCCACTTCTGGCCTTTGTAGACACCATGAATATTGGTGGCCTTAGAACTTCTGAAACCCATGACATCATAGGTGGGCCTCACAGACCTGTTGCCAAGGCAACAGCCACCATATTCCCAGAATCCACTGGGCTCACCTCCCACCTTTACCTGTAACCATGTCACCACCCACATAAACGGGGAATGCCCCTCTTCTCTCTCTTTTTTTTTAAAGATTTATTTATTTTATGTATGTCAGTACACAGACACACCAGAACACCAGAAGAGGGCATCAGATCTCATTACAGATGGTTGTGAGCCACCATGTGGTTGCTGGGATTTGAACTCAGGACCTCTGGAAGAGCAGTCAGTGCTCTTAACCTCTGAGCCATCTCTCCAGCCCCCCCCCTCTTTCTGCCACCACCTTGTCTCTCTTCCCCCCAATAAAATCTCTTACATGTGGAACTGTGGCCTAGTGTGCTGTGTCCAGAGGCGAGCCACTATTCTAACACATCAAATATGTTATGTGTTGCAAAGATATACATGCAGATAAATCATCTATACACGTAAAATATAAATTAAACAAATAGCACCATCCCCAAAGAAAATAAGAAGAAACACTTTAAAATAAAAAGTGGTTTGAAAAAATTTGAGGTCCTTTAAGGTATCCCTTCTGAAAGGCATGTTATCTTGGATAAATGGTTAATTTGGCACTTTACATAATCATATTCACCTACAGTGAATATCCAACCATTATTGTAGCAAAATAAAGCCAAACAAATTACAAATATCTTTTTATGATAGTGAAGCATTCTTTTAGCTTTTTAAGTAGAAAACTGTACTTGAACTAATTTAGTTGTTGGTTTTTTGTTTTTTAAAGACAAGGTCTCTACATAGCCCAGGCTGTTTTGGTAGTCACTATGTAGACCGGGCTGGCCTTGAACTCACAAGAGAGCCAACTGCCTCTGGCTCCCAAGTGCTGGGATCAAAGATGTGTGTTATAACACCTGGCAAAGTTTGCATTTACCAGTATAACTCAATACACACAATCCACCTACCCCTTTCTTCCTTGTTGGGGCTGTCTATGAAAACATGATGCTAAGCAATGTGCTTGGCCTCTACCAACTAGATGTGAGCAGCATCCATTCAAGAGTATACCTTAAAACTTTTCATTATCAAATTTGCTCTGAAGAGTAAATTTACCCAACTAAAAACCACTGATTTACAGAAAATCATGATTTCCTATCTTTTTATGTCTTAAAACATCCACAACGATTCTGAAGGAACTACACAGATTAATTAAAAAAATATTTTTAATTAATGACTTAACTTAAGGCATCAATCATACTGACAATCTACTGGCTTGTTACTAAACTGTACATTTGATGTCCACTACTTTTTTTTAAACTTCTCAAAATTGAAATAGAAGTATTCAGAGCAAGTAAAACAATTTACTGAGTGCAGTAACAGGACAGTCAAGGCTATTCCTCTAAACTCTAAGCACAATGCTAGCTCCCTACCACCTTCTTAGTTGTAGGGTTTTAGATACAGCATCTTTTGGATTAATTGCATTGTTTCTGAGACTAGGTCTCATTATATAGTACCGCCTGGCCTCCAACTCAAAAGCTTGGGATTAATGGAATGTGCCACCAGGCCCAGTCAGACTTCTTAACAAGTACATTTAAATGCTGAAAATATTAGTTCAAAAATGTTGCAAATATTAAGGAGCATGCTATTATGATATATACTGAGACTAAAAAAATGAAATATAAAACTAACAATAGTTCTATAAATAAAAGCAAGTTTTCTAGATATTTCAATAAGACATTTAATAATTACATGTTATTGTCAATTAAACTGATGAACTTTATTGGGGTTAAAACTATAACAAAGTTCATCCTAAAAGATTTTTGCAATGCAAAATTCTTCACTCAGTGAGTATTTAATAATTTCAATGCTAGAAATTACAGGCAATTTTCAAAAGCAGACTCACATTCATAAAACTTTATACATCATTTGAACTAACATATGTTTATACTACTAAAATCAAACATGCATTGCCTTCAAACATTCCTGTATCATGATTTTTATATAGTACATTATTTAACACCACTCCTCATCAAATGCATTGTATCATACACTCGAACCATTCTCCTTGGATTTCTGATCTCTGTCTTCATTCTTTACATTATCCTATAAAATATGAACAAAGTACACTTTAATTAGTTCCTCGTTACTCTAAATTAGCTTAAAATAGTACTCAGTGACTGGTAAATTTCAATAAATTAATTTTAATATGTTGCTGCCCAATTGTCTTGAATTGTAGTGGTTTGTGACAATAAACCTAGCGCTTGGTCACTAGGCAACAAATCTAGCCAAATACTTGATCTAATAAATATATATACATAAATGATTTGTATGTCACTTTCGAAATTACTTTTGAATAGTTTCTGGAAGGCTTAAATGCTAGGAATATTATAACTATTTGTTTCTAAGAAAAACTATAAAGACCATAACACTAAATTACATTAAAATGCAAGAAATAGATTTTAAAGTTTAAATAAACTATGAAAACATAGAAAAGACAAATCATCTCACCTTTTTTAGGACAGTGTGGATATCATCCATAACTGTGGATAAGTTTCTGAGTGTTTTATTCAATTGGTTTTCAAATTGCAAATTCATGTTTTCTGAAACCTTCAGGTTTTCTTGTAATTGACCAAGGTCTTTTTTGACCTCTCTAAGTTCACCAGACAGGCTTTTGTTAGAATTCTCCAAGTTTAATATAGTTTTTCCATCTTCGTCTGTTAAAAAAAATTTTTTTTTTAAAAATAACACCATATTGGCAGAAAGAGAAAACCACTCTCATAATTGTCTTCTGACCTCCAAAGGTACTGGTATGCCATGGTGTTGCGCGCGCGCGCGCGTGTGCACACACACACACACACACACAATAAAAAAAATAAAAACTGCACTAAAAAAAAAAACAAAAGCAGCTGACACAATGCCTGTAATTCCAGCTATTCAGGAAGTCAAAGGATCCTGCCTGGGATGAGTCCAACCAAGTGGACAAGCTTACTTTAGCCATGCCTCAAAGCAGAAATGCAAAGACTCAGGAATGTAGCTCAACAGCAGCAGTCCACCTAAACTGCCAGGGGCCCTATTCAGTCTTCAATACTGTAACAAACAAACAAACAACTTCCCACAATCCCCAAAACTCTGTTAAATATGTATAAAAGTTAAATTATTTTAACTAGTTATAAAGTACAACACAAGTGCTGGGCGGTGGTGGCACACGCCTTTGATCACAGCACTTGGGAGGCAGAGGCAGGTGGATTTCAGAGTTCGAGGCCAGCCTGGTCTACAGAGTGAGTTCCAGGACAGCCAGGGCTATAAAGAGAAACCCTGTCTCAAAACAAAACAAAACAAAACAAAACAAACAAAAAAAGAAAGAAAAAAGAAGCAAACTGTCAAGAATTTTAGATAGTGTTACTTCTAACTTCAGGTTCCGTTTTGTTTTGTTTTGTTTTGTGACAGAGTTTCACTGTGTAGCTGTCTGACTCATCTGGAATTTGTTATGTCTCTCAAAACCACAGAAAGCCTTTGTCTCCTGAGTGCTCAGGGTTCCATTTTTGTGACTATTTAGAGAAAACAGAAAATGGTTAAAACCTATGTTGTACTAGAAGAGGTTAGAAAAGATCAAAAAGGCTAAGTGTTCATTTAAGCCTCCAACTCTAGCACACAGTAAGAGCCTATCTCAAAAACTGACACTAAGCTAAGGTTCTTATAAAGCTAAGCAGTTTTATAATTGGCAGCAGAAATAATGAAACAAAGTCAGGGGCATACAAGATGGCTCAGCAGTAAGAGCACTTACTGTTCTTTCCAAGGACTAGAGCAGCTAGCACCTATGATGGAATGGCTAACTCTAGCTCCTAGGTTTCTGTCTGTCTCTGACAGACACACACACACACACACAGAGGTTGTGGTTGATTTCTGTGTGTGCACCATGCCACAGTCCTTCAGAATTTCGACCATGCCAACAGCAGCCTCACCTGTTCTCTCCTCTAGTAGCTGCAGCTTCTGTTCTACCTCAGCTCTTACTTTTTCACTCTTTTCCAGTTTTTGTAGGAGACTCCCGACATCCACCATTGCACCGTTGTACACAATAAGCCCTACATTTTCTTCTCCATCTTTTGATTCCTGTTTTACTGTTGGTGTTGGAAGTAATAATCTGTTTCCTAGAATATAAAAAAGGGTTTTAGCCACTTATGAATACTACAGTTTCAAAAAACAAACAAAAAGAGCAAGATCTGGCCAGTGTGTAGTGGATGCCTATAGTTTCAGCACTCAGGAGGCTAAGGCAGGAGAATCCTAAGTTCTCCTAAGTTCAAGTCCAGCACAGGCTCTAGGGACAAACCTGACCTGAAAACAAATTAAAGGCAAAGTAAAACAAATGAAACCACAAAGGCCCAAATGTTAATACACTCAAACCTAGCATGTCTTCCTGCAGTGTCTCTGACTCTTCGCGGTTCTCATCATCTTTTGAGGTGTCAGTTAATTTCCGATAGAAGCACGATTCTCGGAGTACTACTTTATTGAGAAGTTTCTTTACCTATTATGCAAGCAAATAAAGAGTAAGATGAAATTACAATTATTTTACCTATTATACATGCAAGTAAGCAAACGGCTAAGATGTAAACAGTGTTCTTCACTGAGAATGGACAGAGCCTTCTTCAGACTGGGTAGTGGCTGTGACGGAGTTAGGTCTCCAGCTGCAAGCAGCTCTGTGGCCCCTCACGTCACGTCTTTTAGATGCACCCACCTCAGCTTCCAGAGTGCTAGCATTAAAGGTGTGTGGACACTGTCTAAAATATCGTTTAGACGTCCTTGGTATGTTTTGTCTCCATGTATTTGCATTCACTGTGCTCGGGTACTCTTGGTGGTCAGAAGATGTTGAAACCCCTGGCCTGGAGTTACTACAACAGTTGTGCATGGCCTGAGGTGGGTGCTGGGAAAAGAACATGGGCCCTAAACAGTAAGTAGTCTTAAGCAATGAGTTATCTCTTGAGCCCTGAAGTACACTTCTTGATCCTCCTCGAACTGTGTTGTAAATTTTAAAAATATTAACCATCCATTGTGATCGTTTTCTCAGTATCTATCTACTAATAACTCAGTTGACAGTATTTAGAATTTTAAGTATTTTCTTTATAAACTGAACATTTAAAGGCATTTAAAAAACTTTTGGGACTGTTTATTTTCTATGTGTGTGTGTGTGTGTAGGGGCACATGTGCTGTGAAACTCATGTAGAAGTCAAAGGGCATCTTGCAGGAATCAGTTCTCTGCTTCCACTATACAATTCCCAGGATCCAACTCACATCAACAATTTTGGAGACAGGAATATTAACCTAATGAACCACTTCACAAGCCTAGTGTTTTGTTTTTATTTAGGGGGTTTTTGTTTTTCTGGGGGTTTTTTGTTTGTTTTTTTCAGATAGGGTTTCTCTGTGTAGCCCTGGCTGTCCTAGAATTTGCTATTGACCAGGCTGGCTGAAAACTCAGATCCACCTGCCTCTGCCTCCCAAGTGCTGGGATTAAAGGCGTGTGCCACTACCACCTGGCCAGTGTTTTGTTTAAGATAGGTCTTGCAAGGCATATGTAGCATCTCAGGATGGCCTTGACACATCATACTCCTGCCAAAGCCTCCCAAGTCCTAATATTACAGGTTCCATAGAAACACTTACAGGAAGTGGGCATGGTGGTGCATGTCTGTAATCCAAGCACTTGGGAGGTATAGGCAGGTAAATTTCTTTTGAGTTTGATGCTGGCCTGGTCTAAATAGTAAATTCCATGATAGCCAGGGCTATGCAGAAAAACCCTGTTTCAACCACTCCCAACAAACAAAAAAACCCCCAGCAATAGAAAGACTACTTAAGTTATGAAATATTCATATAATGGAACGTGAAGCAGATATAAAAAGAATGATTTTTGTATTTTAAAATCTAGTCAGCTAGAAAAACCAAAAAGAAAGAAAGAAAGAAAGAAAGAAAGAAAGAAAGAAAGAGAAAGAAAGCAAGAAAGAAAGAAAGAAAAAATCTACTCAGGTTTGGCATTAAACTTGTAGTGATCCTCTTACCTCAGATAGTTTTAGAAGTGAGTCACTGAACTTTGCTATATATTCCATTTTTATGATAGAACTAATATGAAAAAAATGGACCACATGTATATAAACAACAGTTTCACCTTCTAGAACAGTCATATAAATATGAGGGATTTAAGAAGCTCTAGAAGTAGTTATGATACGGGTCCTGAGGAAGAGGACTAGAGGAAAGGGTCAACTTTCTTTTTCTTTCTATGGAGAGAAGAGCCTTCTGTATCATGGGAGGAGAAGGAGGAGCAAGGGAGGGAGAGAGCAAGCTCGTTAAGTAAAAGCTATTTTTAAAAAATGGGGTGTCTCTAGGAGGCAATGGTGCATGCCTTTCATCCCAGCATTAGGGAAAAGAGGCAGTTCAATCTCGTTGAGTTGAACTACACAGATCCAGGCCAGCCAGGAGACTGCCTCAAAACAAACAAAAAAGGTAAAACCCACCAACCAATTTTTTTTATGTGTGTGTTACACACATTTATTGTGGGAAATTGAATGGGTACTGGCTATCCCAGAGCTAGGGCCAGCCATCTGACCTGGGTGTTGGAAACGGTGGGTTCTCGGCAAGAGCAGTGCAGTCTTGACCTGTGAGCCACCTTTCCAGCCCTAAAGATAATGCTAACAAGAGAAGTGTGTGTGTCTCAGCCACAGACCAGATGTAAACTTTTGTAGGCTGGGTTTCTCCTATCGTTTGAATCCCGGGGATCAACCTGATATCAGGTTTAGCAACAAGTACACTACTCAGTGAAGCAGGCGGGCCCCAAAGATAACTTTATAATAGCTAAGACTACAGAGCTTCTTCTAGAACCCAGGGGTACAGAGAGAAAACTTATCTTGAAAAACAGTAACAAAATCAAAAACAAAAAAGATAGTTTATTTGAAAAACTTAGCAGTTAAGTAGGTTTAAAGAGAGGAGAGGGGTAAATGGTCAACTGGATGGCTTATACCTGCAAACACAATACTTACTGAGGCAAGACAAGGGAAGCTAGCCTGAAACCCACAGAAAAAATGGGTAGCAATTTCTGACACTGGATAATTGTATTTATTCTATATTACCTTTTCTTTTGGAAGGGTAACTTGGAAAAAGTTTTGAGCTAAGTGTAACTCAGTGAAGAGCATGTCTAGCCATGACTAAGGCCCTAGCTTCTATCCTGAGTACCATAAAGAAAAATATGATAAAATTCCTTTTATTTTGAATTTATGAGATCGATTCATTACCTGAGCCCGAGAAAGATGCAATCCAAGAGTATATAGTATTTCTTCCAAATCCTTTTCAAGAAGGTAACCACAATGACTTTGATCAAAATAAACAAAGGCCATTAGCAGATCCCTGTTAACTGTGACCATTTGAGGCTTCTCTTTTTCCTAAAACGCACAAGATAGGGCATATAGTTTTACTACCACAAGAAAAACAAGAAATTGAGGTTCTGTTTATATTAAAGCACTAATCTTAAAAGGATCTTTGTCTCATTTTGGCTAAAATGAGTAGATTTTGTATATGAGTATGAAAAACAAAATAAAATTAAAAAACAGCGTGACAGACATAAATACCCCAAAAGCAGTTAAGCGTAAGGTAAGGAAATCATTACTATCTAGAGAATATGGAATTCAATAACTACCTTAGCATAAGGAAAATAAAAAAAACTCACCTTATCTCTTGATGATCTATCCTTGCAGTATCGGCTGACATCCCTTTTGTCATCTCGTTTGCTCACTTCCTCCTCCTCCCTATCTGTAAAAAAAAGTGAGACAGACATGACTACCTACCTCGAGATTACAGTAAAATCAATCACCATTTCAGAAACTAACTGAAAACAAATTTTTGTTAAAACTAACATTTCCTGCCAGGCAGTGGTGGTGCACACCTTTAATCCCAGCACTTGGGAGGCAGAGGCAGGTGGATCAATTCTTACTTAGAACAAAATAGCTGGGTGTGATAGGATGAGCTGGTAATCACAGCTCTCACTTGTGAGACTGAGGCAGAACAGTGTTGGCCAAGGCCAAATTGGGCTGTAGGCCAGTATTAGTAACAAAGTAGATGAAGTAATTCATCTGCTGGGAATTCAACCTGGGAATTGTCTTACAAAAACAAGAAAGAAAATATGTGGTCCACTCTATAGCACTGAGGGCATCTGATGCATACATACCGTCATCTTCATCCTCAGCTTCCTCGGCCTCCATTGGGTCATACTCATCTTGATTGTTATCTTCTTCAGTTTCATCATCATCTTTAGAATCATCTTTTCTTTTTTCTTCTTTCTATAATTTAAGATGACTTGAAATTAAGCAATATCTCATGAAAAACAAAATGCGTAAACATTAAGTCCAGTACACGGATGTATTTCTAACAATTCCAATTAGATTTCTCATAACATTAATAACCTATTCAAATGTGGCATGGTGGGGCATGGCAGTAATCCTAGCACGTGGAGGTGAAGACAGGAGAATCAGGTCATGGCCAGTTTACAGAAGGAAAGGGGAGGGAGAAGCCGGGCGTGGTGGCGCACACCTTTAATCCCAGCACTTGGGAGGCAGAGGCAGGTGATTTCTGAGGCCAGCCTGGTCTACAGAGTGAATTCCAGGACAGCCAGGGCTACACAGAGAAACCCTGTCTCAAAAAAAAAGAAAAAGAAAAAACAGAAAATAGAAAAAAGAAAAGAGGATGGGCTAAGACATAAAGAGCACTGATGCTCTTCCAGGGAATGCTCCCAGCACCCACCGGACAGCTCCATAACCATAAGTAATTTAGCCTCAGTCTCAGGCATCCACGTGCTCTTTTGGTCTCAGAGGTCAGCACCCACACATGGAGCATAGATACATATATAGGCAAAACATATCAGAGGAAGGAAGGGTAGAAAGAAATAAAAGCATGGAAAAAGGAAAGAAGAGGAGTGGGAAGGAGGGGCATCAGAAGACCAGCTATCTACATTAAATTAAGCTCTGCTGTGTGGCTCAGGCTGGCCCTGAGCTCCTGACCCTCCTCTGTTGTATAGGATTACAGGTCTAGTTGTTTGAGTCAGTCTCATGTAGTGTGTGTCAAATATCCAACACGATATTCAACACTTTGGTGCTTGACCTTGGTTACAATCTAAAGGTGGTACCCAAAACTTTCTAAGTTTGGTTGGTTATCTTGGAAATTACAGACCTTCCTCTCATCTCTGTCTTCTTTTTTGTCTTTATCGTCGCCTGATTTTCTCCGTTTTGGTTTTGGTTCATCAATATCATCTTCTCTTTCTTCTTTTTTATCTTTTCTCTCTTCTTTTTTGCTTTTCTTTTCCTTATCTTTTTTGTCTTCTTTCTCCGGAAGAGAGAGTAATGATTTGTATATTCTAACCCCAAAATCTCTCTGAAGCATTTCATTGAAAAGTTCTGCAAACAGTGAAACCTATAAAAAAAAAATCAACATTAATATAAACAAACTCGATAGAAATAGTGAATAAGTGAGTCCAGCACTAAGTCATTTAACAAGCACTGTCTTACCACACTGATTATCTATACCAAAAACAGAGAGCCATAAACAAGTGGCCCACAGCAATAAAAATGGGTGGGAATGATGTGAAGACTATAAAAGTCCCCAAGAGCTACTTGTGGTGCCACATACCATTAATTCCAGCCAGAAGTACACAAAGGTGTGACTTCCAGGCCATGCTGGTCACTATGTGAGTTCCAGCCCAGCCACAGCCATTCAGTGAGACACTGTACGTAATAAATATCATCAAAAGAACTTTTTTTTTTGAGACATGGTTTCTCTCTGTAATCTTGGCTGTTCTCCAACAGGCTGTGTAAATTAGGCTGACCTCAAACTGAACTCAGAGATCCACCTATTATTGCCTCCCGAGTGCTAGGATTAAAAGCATGTGCCACAATGTCTAGCACAAGTTTTTTTTTTTAAAGACAAGATCTTTTTATGGTAGTCAGGCTGGCTTTGAACTCATAGTCTAACTGCTGGGATTACAAACTCCTGTCATCATGCCCTGTGCAAAAGATGTTTTAAAGACATAACTATATATTTCGAACCATGCTAGTACATTCCTGTAATCTCAACATCTGAGAGATAAAGCAGGGAGATCAACAGTTCACCATCATCCTGGGCATATGAGTCTGTCTTGAAAACCGAGAGCTGTCTATAGTGCTGCACACCTGTAATCCCATATATCAATGGTAGAAAGAGAGGTAAAAGAGGAGAATCAGGAATTGAAGTCCAGCCTGAGCCATACAACAAAGATGAGACTGGATTACATGAGACACCATCTCACAAAACACAACCATATAGAGAATAAACATAAAAAACACAATATAAATGTTTAGTGATACAGTTATGTAATTGCAGCTCCAAAGGATGCTGAAGTAGAATAATCATGAGTTGAAGGCTTAACTGGACTACAAATTGAGTTTGAGGCCAGCCTAGAAACTCAGTAAGATTATTAAGAAGTAAAAAGAAGAAAGGAGATACGCCTTAGTGGTAGAGGTCTTGCATAGCATGCCTAAGGCCCTGAGTTTAATCCCCCTCACTAACAAAAGAGAGGAGCTGGGAATGGTGGTGCAAGCTTGGGAATCAGAGGAAAATAGACCTCTGTGTGTTCATGGCCAAAAAGAGCTATGTAATAAAGACATGGCTAAAAGATTTAGGTTGAAATTTCAGGTTGAAAAAGAATACCACTTATTCATTGATATTCTCCACCCCCAAAATCCGCCTCGTTCCATTAAATGCCAGAATTAAAGACATCTAGCACCATGCCTGGCTAAGGTTTTTCCTTTAATAATAAACAGCAAACCATGCCAGGCGGTGGTGGCGCATGCCTTTAATCCTAGCACTTGGGAGGCAGAGGCAGGTGGATTTCTGAGTTCGAGGGCAACCTGGTCTGCAGAGTGAGTTCCAGGACAGCAAGGACTACACAGGGAAACCCTGTCGTGGGGGGGGGGGGGGGTTTAGTGTAGTGCCTCTCTAGGAGACCTTAAAACAAACTTGACTTTTCCTATTAAATAATGGTGAATAAATACACATTAACAAAAATGATGGGAGCAGTCAAAGAAACAAGACACAAAGAAACAACTGTGATATCTCTTGGATCTTCATTCAAACTTTACCATTACCTCAAATGAATGTTCTTTATTATCTTCCAATCTATAATCCAAAAGGACACTCAAAGACATGATGCTGCAGTCAAACTTGCCACTTTTGGCAGCCCAGTTTGGATGCACAATTATGGCAGGTTCATCAGGCAAAATGTATCTTCTTTCTTGACGCTGTCGTTCCACTTCTTCTTGACGTTTTCTTTCTTCTTCCTAGACATTTGAAAATTTCAGTTATGGTACAGTTTCCATGTAAAAAGTACATGTATATCAAAGTATACTATAAGTCATATTGTTGTAATTAGAGAATTAGAGATAGAAGCTGGGCATGGTGGTTCATGAGTATAATCCCAATACTTGGCGGCACAGACAGAAAGAACCCAGCCAGATATCAAGTAAGTATCAGGCTAGCTTCTGCTATACAGAGTGATCTTATTCCAAAATCAAAACTCAAAGTCTGACTTCTTACACATTATATTAGCCATAACGGTTAAGAAGAGACAGTTCCTTTTGTGACTCCTAACTCTTTCTTATATTTCCTTTATTACATCTGTTTATTTAAGGGGACAGGAGCACACATGTGGGCGTCAGAAGGCAGGTAATTGTTTGTCTTCTTTCACCATGGGTCTTAGACTGCTGTTCATTGGACTGCTGTTGCCAATGAACGCATCTGGCTTCTAAAAAAATAACTTCACTGAAGGATGTCCATCCCTGAGCTAGGATGGGGACACACCCTATCCTGCTATAAAGTAGTGACATTAAGCTGAAAAGACTCAGATTCTTGCCAGCTGTTTAACTGTATCATCATCCAAAAATACTTATAACCCAGGCAAGAAAACAAGAAACCACAAACCCATGAACTGCCTAGCAACAAAGGAAGCTTCCTGCTGTCACTAAGGGAAAGCTTCATCCCAAGGACTGCCCTCACAAGTTCCAGGATCAGCAGCCCCGTTTATAGTCCGCTAAAGCAGAACCTTCTCCTTCACAACCAGCTCTCTCACTTGGTGTTACTGAGGAAGGAGAAACTAACATGCCCTCTAGCTTTACTCACTTTTAACGGAGTTATTAAAATAAAAATCAGCCAGGCAGCACCAAGGAGGCACAGGCAGGCACATCTCTGATCACCCTGGTCTACATTCAGAGTGAATTCTAAGGATAGCAAGAGCTACAGGCAGATCCTGTCTACCAACCAACCAACTAAACACTAAGCAACCATGCTAACACATGCCTATGATCCCAGCATACAAAGGACCAGAGTCAGGAGGATCATACGACAGCCTGGTTTACATAGACTTCCAGGCCAGCCAAAGTCACATCAATAATACTGTCTATCAGAAAGTAAATTAAGAGTGGAGCGGACAGAGAGACAGCGTAAGTGAGTAAAGGACCCTGCTGCCAACCCTGGCAAACTAAGTGTGATCCCCAGCTTGCCAGGATAGAAGAAAATCAATCCAGCAATTACCCTCTGAGTTCTGTGTAAGTCCAATGGCATTTTCAATTCCACACAGAATAAATAAACACAAATGAGTTTTTATAAAAAGAAAAATCACTAATTTTGGAGGGCACTCTTAAACACAGAACAGGGAGTAAACACTAATTACAGCAAGTATCGCCTCTGCAGTATAAAATCTAACAACTGACCATAACTTTTTAAAAAGACTTAAAAAGCCAGTGAGAAACCCATGGGGAAAAACACTTGCCACCAAAGCCTAAAGACCCAGTTAGTGTCCCTTAGCCCATATCTTACCACTTACCCCAAGGTAAAAACGAACCAAATTGTAAAACTGCCCAACTTACACAGACATCACAAACACACAAATAACTTAAACAAACAAAGACAAAAAACAAGCCAGGTGCTGGGCAGTGGTGGCACACACCTTTAACCCCAGCACTTGGGAGGCAGAGGCAGGCGGATTTCTGAGTTCGAGGCCAGCCTGGTCTACAGAGTGAGTTCCAGGACAGCCAAGGCTATATAGAGAAATCCTGTCTCGAAAACAAAACAAACAAAAACAAAAAACAAAAATAAGCCGGGCAGTGGTGGCGCACATCTTAAATCTCAGCATTTGGGAGGCAGAGGCAGGCGGATTTCTGAGTAGGAAGCCTGCCTGGTCTATAGAGTGAGTTCCAGGACAGCCAGGGCTACACAGAGAAACAAAACCAAAACACAAAAAACAAACAACAAAAAAACAGCAACAACTTTGGCTGGCAAGACTGTTCAGCAGTTAAGAACACAAGCTGCTCTTGGAGAGGACTTCGATGTATTTTTCAAACCCCACACATGGTGGCCCACACCACCTGTAACTTCCTTTTCTGACTTCTGACTTCTGGGATACATAAATGCAACAAAAACAGTCATTTGAATAAAAATAAAATACACTTTTGCCCCCCCCCCAACCTTCAACCGACTCTTTTTATAATTTTATAGCTGCCTGGATGGGAATGTCAACCAAAATAAAAACAAATTTTTGGCTGTCATCTCCAGTAAACTCCTTTACTGTATGACAGACATCATCTACATTTCTTTTGTATTTCATTAACTACAGACTCCAGAGGGGCTGCGAAGCTTTCTTTCCTTGGGGGTTCATGGATGAGTGCTTATAGAGGACTGACCAGTGTGTGCAAGGCCTAGAGACTGAAGTTTCCTCCTCCTGGGTGCTAACAGCCTGAGACTGATAACCTACAGATCTTCAACCAGATTAGCCAAGTTCTCTTCCTGGGCTGTAATCAATAACCGTACGTTTTCAGGTTTCAGTGATACTAGTTAGAAGACCCCATGTGACTGCAGGCTCTTTACTCCCTTGCCACTGTCAACCAGAGTTCCACAGACTGAAGCCATACAATATGCAGCAGGATCCCCTGGAACTAGAGTAATGGAAAATCATGACCCATCATGTTGGTGCTGGGAAATGAGCCCAGGTCCTGTGCTAACACAGAAATACTCTTAATCACTTAGCTATCCCTCTACTCCTCCCTTCCCCCACCCCATCCCCTTTTTGATAAGGAAAGGTCTCACAGTAGCCCAGGTTGGTCTCAGTTTCAAGATCTTGTACCTCATAAGTACTGAGTCCTCACTTCAGACTAACTTGAGCTTATAAAACAAAACATAGTCTTTAAAAAAAGTTTGTATTGTATTGTATTTAAATTATAACTCAAGGGGCTAGAAAGATGGCTCAGTGGTTAGGAACACTGACTGCTCTTCTAGAAGTCCTGAGTTCAATTCCCAGCACCCACATGGTGGCTCACAACCATCTGCAATTAGATCTGATGCCTTCTTCTAGCATGCCTGAAGACAGCAACCGTGTACTTATATACACTAAATACAAAAATAAATCTTTTTTAAAAATTTAACTAAAAACTATACATACATAGTTTGAGTTACATGGTCCAAGATCTCCCTCTAAAACATTACTAACGTCCCAGTATGCAAATGGCTACATACCTCTTTATCATCCTCAGACTTCTTATCATCCTCATCTTCCTCTTCCTTTTCAGACTTCTCTAATTCCTTCTGCTCTTCTTTTTGTTCTTCTATTTTAAGCTGCTTTGTCAGACGAGCTATTAACTGCGATTTTAGTCCTTTGGAACTAAGAGCTCGACTTTCTAATTCTTTTCGGAGATCGTTTACCTAAATATATGGAGCATAAAAACACAGAAGAAAAAAGTAGGATATTAAAAAAAATATATTTTGGTCTGTTTCTCAAAAGTTGCAAATTCAGGGCTGGAGAGATGGCTCAGTGGTTAAGAGCACTGACTGCTCTTCCAGAGGTCCTGAGTTCAATTCCCAGCAACCACATGGTGGCTCACAACCATCCGTAATGAGATCTGATGCCCTCTTCTAGCATGCCTGAAGAAAGCTACAGTGTACTCATAAATACAACAAATAATAAAATCTTTAAATTCAATGGAAGAGACACTGTCCACAGTGCTTTGAGAATAAAAAATGATGTTTTTAGAAAGTAATGCAAAACCTGTTCTCGTGTGTATATACAAATGCACATTTGCTGTAGCACTGTCAGTGGTGAGAGGACAACCTTCCAGTAGCTAGTTCCTGCCTTTAGCAGGCTGTGGCAGGTCTGTTGTTTCTGCTGCTTTCCGGGATGCCACCATGCCTGGTATTCTTTTGTGTTTCTGGAATCAGCCTCTACATGTGAGGCTTCAACAGCAGCAGCTTTACCCATTGAGCCATCTCCCTAACCCTTCCTTTTTACTAAGACAGCCTGTGGCCTAGGCCGGTCAAACTTGGGTATGTAGCAGGGACAGATCTTGAACTCCAGATCTTCCTGTTTTCATCTCCCAAGTATTTCGATTACAGACCAAATCAGCAAACCTGGTTGTAAAACATGTTTTATTTTACTTTTATGTATATGTTTGTACACAGGAGTACATTTGCCCATTAAGCCCAGAGGTATCAAGTCCACCTGGAACTAAAGTTACAAATAATTGTGAGCTTCCCCATGTGAATGCTGGGAATTCTAAAAAAGAAGTATCTACTCTTAAGTACCTAGCTATCTCTTGAGGTACCTAAACAAGTTTTAAAATGTTTAAGAACATTTTAAGCCAGGTAAGATAGAAAGGATCCTACTTTGAGGCTAACCACCGCAATATTGTGAGAATTTGTCTTAAACGAAAGGGAATATGTAATTTTTTTTTTTTTGGTTTCTTTGTGTAGCCCTGGCTGTCCTGGAACTCACTCTGTAGACCAGGCTGGCCTCGAACTCAGAAATCCGCCTGCCTCTGCCTCCCAAGTGCTGGGATTAAAGGTGTGCGCCACCACCGCCTGGCGGGAATATGTAATTTTTTATATATGTATTTTGCCAGGTGCTACTAATACCCACCAAAAAACTAAATTAACTTAATGTTTAATAAATAAATATTTTAACAAAATATTTATTAAATATTAACAAAACACAGAATCTATACTAATTTGAATGTGATGTTTAAAAATAATTACACTGGGCTAGGTGTGGTGGCATATGCCTCTAATGCCAGAGGCAGATAGCTCTCTGATTTCAAAGGCAGGTGGATTTCTTTGAGTTTAAGGCTAACCTGGTTTACACAGCTATACCAGAGTTATATGGGGAGCCCCTGGCTCAAAACCACAGCCAGTCCAGACCTACTGCACAGACACCCTCCCCAGCTACCTGAACCAAAAGTTCACGTCTTTCTTTCCCAGTTTAGTAGTATGCTTATCTACATTTTACTTTGAATTTTATTATAAAAATCAGATTTACCATTGGGTGTAGTGGACCATACCTTTAATCCCACCACTTGGGAGGCAGAGGCAGATGGATCTCTGTGAGTTTGAGGTCAGCCTGGTCTACAGAGCAAGTACCAGAACAGCCAGGACTAATACAGAGAAAACCTGTCCTAAAAAACAAAACATATAAAATAAATGAGATTTACCTTTTGTTTGTTTGAAGACAAGGTTTCTTCTGTGTAGTACTGGCTGTCCTAGACAGAACTCAGAGATCCGCCTGCCTCTGTGTGCACCATTAATGCCTACCTTTTTCCTGTGTCTCTCCTATTCTCCTTAAATTTCAGTTATTTAGCCATAGAAATTCTGTAGTAGGTCCTAGTCACCTCTCAAACCAGAAAACTTAACTATCAACATAGTTCTACTAGAGGCACTGAGAAACTACACATCTGAACCACATAGCCTCTTTAATTTATATATGCACGAACACAAGACATAAGAGATACAGACAACCAACAAACTTGACTTGAATGCCCAAAACTCTTTTTTATTTTATATTTATTCATTCATTTGTTTGATTTTTGTTTTTTGGTTTTTTTTTTTTTTTTTTTTTTGGTTTTTCAAGACAGGGTTTCTCTGTGTAGCCCTGGCTGTCCCGGAACTCACTCTGTAGATCAGCCTGGCCTCAGACTCAGAAATCCACCTGCCTCTGCCTCCCAAGTGCTAGGATTATAAGGCGTGCGCCACCACCACCTGGCACTGATTTTTGTTTTTGAGACAAGGTTTTTTTTTCTGTGTAGCCGCCACCCCCTCACCCCCCAATGTCTTAAAACTAGCTCTGTAAACCTGAAATTCAATGATCTGCCTGTTTCTGTCTCTCAAGTGCTGGGATTAAAGGTGTGTGCCACCATGTCCTAAACTGCAGCCCTTTCTCAGACAGGGCTCATTCACTCACATGCTAGTCTAGCCTAGAACTCAGTCTCCTGAAACGCATGGCAATCCTCCTGCTGTTGCCTGCTAAATCCTGACACGACGGATATAAGCCATCACACCTAGGTTGAACATTTCCCACTTCAAATAATTATTTTGTTTACTAATTTCTGTTCAGAAATTTAAAATTTTTATGTAATATTTATTGTGTAAATACACAATATCTATGTCTACATTTTCAGTTACCTTCATTGCCTTTGGATCAAGTTTAGACCAGTGGGTAGGAGTGGCAATTTCTTTAACTTCACCATCATCCTTCTCTTCTTCATCCTAACATACAAAGTTGAGAACAACATTACTATTCTGAAACCTAAAAATATATAAGTAATTTATTTTTTAAAAGTCTGTTGCTGATCTGTGCAAGGTCACAATGTTTCAGATTGTCTTCTCCTAAAGTTATTATTTACGCAAGTCCACATACATACATTCTACCACTTTTAACTGATCACAAAGACATCAGCCAATCAAAGCCAGATCTGTGAAACACAAAAGGGTGATAAATTACAACACAAAGGATATCGGGATACACAGACACTGCCGGTCTCCACTAACCACACAGTGTGTGATCTTGCCCCAATTTTCAAACCACCCAAAGACTGATTTAGGCAGACCTTTGAAATGCACCCAAGACGTTGCCACATAGCCTGAAATTTCAAAGCTCTCAGACTTGTGGTTGTCCAATTTCAAATATCCATGACTAGAACTGATGACCGTAAAAGAGAAAATTTTTAAAATTTGAGAAAATGGCAAAATGTTTAAAATGGCTTAAATCTGAATCTTGCTCAACAACTGGTGCCAGGTTCCAGCAAATAGACCTATGATAAAACAAACTTCTGTGCACTGTAAGCACACCGTCTGAGGTCTCAGCACTCTTAGATTTAAGTCAGCATAACAGACAGATTTTTATGAGAACGGAAAATACAACTATACTGCTGAAAGCTGGATTACCAGTCGCTGTTACCAGTTGTGTTCCTCCATGTGTGTCTGTCATGTAGTGTGTGGTGTGCATTTGTGCCTGTGTTCCTGTGCCTGTGAGAAGCGGAATAGAAAAGGGATTAGCGTTCAGTGCCTGTTCTCCATCAGCCTTCTTGCGTTCACCCTGAAGCTTCTCCACCAGCTGCTGCTTGTATCCTCGGGAGAGGGTTTCCCACTCTGAGCGGGTGGGAAGGCAATGCCAAACATCCGGGAAAAATAAAACCACTGTCTCCACATGAGCTGGAACTGTACGCCCCTTGTGGGTCTCCTCAGGGCGATGGTAGCGAATCTCTGCAAAACGGTACCTGTTGCAAGGGAAGAAGCATGTTGGAAAAAAAATTCTACAATACATTTTAAAGACCCTAGTTCACTTGTAGCACATCAAGTAAAGAAATTTTGCTGCAAGAACTTGAGGTTGGTCTAAAGAAAAAAAAATTATAGAAGCCATAGTTCCTCTTTTGGTACATTTGGATAATAGTTTCTTGGATAAAAGAATACATTTCCACAAAGAATTTTCTGATTTGATTACAGAGCTACCCATATTTTATAGAATACCTGAAGAAGCTGGAAAGCTGTTCAGATTTCATGTGCTAAAAAAAGAATATTCTCAATTAAATTGTAAGAAAAACACTAAAATACACAGGACAAATAAGCCTCAAGAGAAAATATGGCTGAACAAAAATAATCAGCAACTACATCACTTTATAACAAAGGAATTATAATGAAATGAAGTTCTCTCTGGACGATCTTCTCCAGCTATACATGAAATGAAAAGTATTTTCAACATACATCCAATTTCCAAAGTACAGCATAATGAAGCATTTAGATTTTCAGTGTATTTTGATTAGTTCTTAAAGCCCCTTCCCCCAAACATTTTGGCACCAAATGACCTTTTGCTACAAATGGGGATTTTCCTTTGAGATTACCTGCATGATCAACGTTGATAAAATAGGGAAGGGGAAGGGCTGATTGACAAGAACAGCTATATAAACTATTAGAAGACCATTCCTAATCAAGAAAAGAAGCGGTACTTACCATTGTGTGCACACACTTAGATCAATGCCTGTCAGAGCCTTACAACAACGAATGGCAGTCTTAATCAACACAGAGGGGTCTTTTTCTGGGTCTGGTCCATCCAGCGAAGGAGACCAGTGGCCTCCAATGGCCATGGCTTCATCCTTGCCTTTCATTCCCACTAGAAACTAATTCAAAACAAAGAATCATTTACACATACAACACTGCCCATCAAATTATAATAGATACTAAGAAAGTCGGAAAGGTACAAACCTTCCCAATACCACTTTTACTACGTCTGGTATCTGTCAGTCAAGGAAGAGTTCAGTTCATCATGTTCCACACTGCATTTCAGCAATGGAATAGGATTTACACATCATAACTCATCCTCTAAAATACTTCATCACATAAGAGTTCATTTAAAGAAACAAGCTATGTGTAAATACAAACTTCAAAAGCATCCAAGAGATTTTATTTTACTAGGCTGTAAGTATACATGATCAAATTCATAGCTGAATGAGAAACACATGAATAATATACAGCCACATTCTGTACCAGGAAAAGTATCTCTAATTAAATAAAAGAAGACTTAATATTATACAACTAACTTGTTTTCAATATTTTGTAAGCACATTAAGAACTATAATAAGTAATATACAACTAAAATCACAATGAACATTTTGTTTTACCTTAACTAGTCTAGCAGGATGTTGAAAACCATCACGAAGGTCTTGTGGGTCTTCAGCAAGAGCACATGACTTATGATACAAATCTTCCATACTAGGGCTAGCCATCAGCATTACCTATTATAGTCAAATAATTCAATCCTGTCAAAAGTCTAAAGTAATGTAAAAAAGATGAGAAGTACTACTAATTAACATTACATTTTTATAAAAATGGAATGTAAAATGCTACAGAAAAAATATTAGATGCCTCATCAGCTAACTGCAAGAAGCAATTTTCAGATCAATCTTTCAAAACAGAAGCAAACTCACTAAGCAGTGTACAAAAGCTACCCTGAGGAGTAGTAGTGTTTATTTAGCACATTGACCAGCATTAAGTTTTATCCAGGTCTATAGAAGTCATATGACTCACAACATTAACTTGTTAATATTTTTGAAGTTTAAATAACCAAAAATAGCCACTGTTTCATAGCTTAAGAATTAAGGCAAGGGTTAAAATAAAATTGTTAGACAGCTAAGACAAAATCAGACAACTTGAATATTTTATCTACCAACCATTTGCAAAAGCTAGCTCTAAATGCTATGATATTCAAACATGGATCACAATGGAATACAAACCTTTGCACTGTACAGGTGGTCGGCGTCAGGTGGATCAAGAACAGCCATATTTTTTTCTAAGGACTCTACTTCTCGGTGCATCACATAAAAGTTGCAGTAATTTCCTAGTTGAAATGGTCTTGACAAAGGGAAAGCATCCACCCATGTAAACTGAGCATCAAAAAAGTCACTAGGAATATATAAGTTCTGATAACGGCGCCTTAGCTCCATCATGTCACAACTGGGACTGAAAAGCAGACACAGAGAAGTGAGTAAATAGCCTTCAGACGGAAGGTCACGCACTTCCAAAGCTACATACAAGTTATCAGAGTAAAAGCCAACAGACTCAAGTCTGCACTGCTCAATAAGTGATATCTAAATGCCATTATTACTTCTTTATTTTTTGTGTATAGCTTCTAACTACTTTGAAATTAACTACAAACACAATTCCATAGAACACCTGAGCAAAAGTTTTTCTCCTGTAGTTGGAAGTATGTACACTTAAAAAAGAAACTTACACATTATTAAAAAAACTGTATACACAGGAGTGATGGTGGGCACTAAGTATTTGAATGCCTTTCTCACGTTTATGCTACATAGAAAAATACAATTTTATATGGTAAGAGCCTAGATTAAACATACTTAAATTTAAAAGTTCCTGAGTCAGGTGTGATGGCCTGTGAATCCAAGCACTCCAGAGATAGAGGTAGGCAGAAGTCTTTGAGAGTTCAAGGCAAATCCATGTGAAAGCAAAATCCAAAATAGCTCTAGACTATCTTTCAATTCAGAACTTCAATATAAAGACCTATCTTTATACCAGATTACTTTGCAAACAGGGACAAGTTTCTTGCTGTTTATGTTGAACAATAACTTTTTAAAAATTTGAATGTTAGCTGGAGAGATGGCTGAGAGGTTAAGAGCACTGACTGCTCTTCCGAAGGTCCTGTGTTCAAATCCCAGCAACCACACATTGGATCACAACCATCTGTAATGGGATCTGACGCCCTCTTCTGGGGTGTCTGAAGACAGCTACAGTGTATTCACATATAATAAATAATAAATCTCTTTTAAAAATGTGAATTTATATTATGTCTCTATGTGTTGTGCTCCAGGATGAACTCATAGTACCCAAGGAGGAGGTCAAAGAGGGCATCAGATCTGCTGAAAGGGAATAGTTACAATGGTTGGAATGAGAATAGCTCCTATTGGCAGATAGATTTGAATGCTTGGACTGCAGCTAGTGGGAATGTTTGGAAAGAATTAGAAGGTGTGGTCTTGTTAGAGGAAGTGTATCACTGGGGATGGGCTTTGAGGTTCCAAAGGCACATGATATTTCCAACTCTCTCTCTCTCTCTCTCTCTCTCTCTCTCTCTCTCTGCCTTGTTCTTATAGATAGGCTATGTCTACAGAGCCATGCCTGCCAGCCGGCTGATCTACTATCCTCTGGAATTATAAGCCCCAAATTAAATACATTCTTTATAAGTTGCCTTGACTATGATGTCTCTGCAATAGAAAAAATATTAAAACCTGGTGGTGGTGGCACACACTTTTCATCCCAGCACCCAAGCAGATCTGAGTTTGAGGCCAAGCCTGGTCTACAGAGTAAGTTCCAGGACAGTCAAGGTTACACAGAAAAACCACCATCATTTCCCTACCAAAATAGGAACAGAAGGTATGGACAAGTCATCTATTTACTGACAGTAAGACTCCACTGTGAGAATAACAGAAACGTGGAAAATGTATCACAAGTTTTTTTTTGTTTTTGAGATTTAATTTTTTGTACATATCAGTAGGTCTTGTCTATCTATGTGCACCATGTGCACACAGAAATGGGAAAAGGTACAGAGTTCCTGAAACAGGACATGAGAAACTCAACATGGGTGCTGGGAACTGAATCCAGTCTCTCTGGAAGAGCAGCCAGTGCCCTTAATCACTAAGCTATCTCTCCAGCCCCCTTCACCTTTATTTTTAAGAAAGTTATGTATAAAAATTTTCCCACACTAAAATTAACAAGCTCTATCTTGCCCCAAAGCAGTAATATCTATAATAAACAGTGACTAAGTACAATTAGTTTCCTGTACACTAGCTCATAATCATATTAATATCTGTAATCAAACAGTGACTAAGTACAATTAATCTCCTTGCACACTAGCTCATAATCATAGTAGTGCAGGAAATTCTGAGTTCTACAATTACAGGTGAAGAGCTTCAAAACTTTTTTGTAATTGGTTGATTTGATGTTCTGGAAATTAATATAAAGATAATAAAATAAAATTTGGAAAGTCCAACTTTTTATTTTTTGCCTAGCAAAGAGCTAGGCAGCTATTCTATCAGCAACTTTTCAGAGAAAAACACTGAGTTTTAACAACAAACAGAATAAAGAAGGTTTCTCCATGTAGCAATATTTTGAAGGCTAGGAAAGTGCTTTTGGTTCCCTTCAGGTTTCTCTAAAAAACTATATACTTAAACATAAGAGTAAAACAAAGATTAAAATACACTAGTACATTTTATATGGCTTAGAAAATGTGCTCTGTGGCGAGTTTACTACTGTTTGTTTATATACAGGCAGCTATACAGAAATTTTTTTTTGCTGGGCAGTGGTGGCACACGCCTTTAATCCCAGCATTTGGGAGGCAGAGGCAGAGGCAGGTAGATTTCTGAGTTCGATGCCAGCCTGGCTCTACAGAATGAGTTCTAGAAGAACACAGAGAAACTGTGTCTTGAAAAACCCCCCCCAAAAAAAAAGGAAAGAAAATTTTTTGTGTATGTCTCAATTTTTGAAATATATTTTTTAACCTAATGTTAATAAATAAAACCCCAGTTACAGGCTTCCCCCCTCCCCCAATTTAGCATAGCTATCCAGTAATCTTGTTAATATTAAAAAAAAACAAACCCACTAATATAACCTAAGAATACTTGCTGATTGACCAAAACTATATAACATCACAAGATAAAGTTCCTGTTCAGTGGCAAATACTAGTTTCTTACTGGAGAACTTAATATACAGAAAATACAATATTTAATAGACTAGTATCAGGAATATTAATATTATTTTTTTTAAGATTTATTTATTATATGTAAGTACACTGTAGCTGTCCTCAGACACTCCAGAAGAGAGAGTCAGATCTTGTTATGGATGGTTGTGAGCCATCATGTGGTTGCTGGGAATTGAACTCGGGACCTTTGGAAATCAATTGGTGCTCTTAACCACTGAGCAATCTCTCCAGCCCCAATATTATTATTTTTTGAAATGTAGAAATAGGCTCCAGTCACAGAAATCGACATAGCTATTTGTACAAACACTACACAGTTTTAAACATTGTTTTTCCAATTCTACTGTAAATCTGGGCTTTTTTCATTTGGATTTTTAACCCAGCGTCTCTCTCTATGTAATGCTGGTTGTTCTAGAACTTGATATGCAGAGCTACCTGGTCTCTGCCTCCCAAGTTCTGTTATTAAAGCATGTGCCACCACATCTGCCCCCTCATTTCTTTTTTCTACCTGTTAATCTATCAGTGTGCCACACTGCTAACTGCCACCATGAATTAGAGGATCTGTAACTGTTACACAGTAGGTTAATTGCTGTAGACATTTAACTCAACTTCATAGTAATTCTATAAGTTTGTATGAGATTTTGTATGAAGCTAAAAAATTTACTAATCTCCTGACTGCAGATTCTAAGAGTTAATCCACTAAAGACACAACCATGTAAATCATGTATGTAGGTCAATGTTTCTATATCACATTAGCCTGCCACAGCTAATCTTACTGCTTTGATATACAATTAGCAAATTCAAAGTTATCAGTAAATCCTGAGTCTGACTGACTCTACTTTTCATTAGAAAGGAAGGTTGTCTAGAAGCTTGCTAATTTGCCTATTGGTTAGTTAATTTGGGTACTGGGATTGAACCTACAACTTCCTTATCATATCAGGCAAGCACTCTTGTCCAGGGCTATATCCTAAACCAATAGGTGCTTCTTTTAAGTAGCTGCTATCCTAAATGTGTATTGAAAAATAAAGCTCCTTATATAACAAACAAAATTCCAAATTCAAACTGCATTTCTGCTCTCAGATAAATAGCTCAAAGTGTTACTAAGAAACTTCATGAGGAAAAAACAATTGCACTTATATTCTATACCAAACTATACAAAACTCTAGCACTAGTAATGAAATTTAAAACACACAAAACATAGAAGGAAAAACTTACCAATCTAAAGAAAACTTTGAAAACTGCACTGTGTACCGTGGAACTACACGACGGACTCTCCGAGGGGACCGCTCTCTTTCTCTCCGGGGTGACCTCTCCCGAGAACGTTTCCTCTGAGGTGATCTTTCTCTGGATCTGCGTCTTTCTCTGTCCCTTTCACGACTTAAAACAAGGATTTCTAAAATTACTATGGGGCCCTCAGGATGGCTCGGCATGTACAGCACTGCTACCAAGGGTGAGAACCCGAGTCTCCCCCCCAGAACCTACACAGGGGGAGATCACTCCTCCAAGTTTGCCTCTGGACTTCACACATACACCACGGCATGGATACAGACACAAATTAAATAAATGAGTAAAAGCTTGTTAATGTTTACTGGTATAATCAAACGGTTCTTGCCAGGCATCATGGTGTACACCTTTAATCACAGCACTAGGGAGGCATAGGCAAGTACCTCTACGGCCATCCAAGGAAGTAAATAGTCCTTTTAACTTTTTCTTTCTTTCCTTTGTTTATTTTTGATGGCCTTTGCTATATATATAGACCAGGCTGGATCAGGACAATTTCTAATTTATTTTTTATTTTATGTATATGAGTGTTTTGGCTGTATATATGTGTCTGTGTACTTCATGCATGCCTAAGAAAGGCAGGAGAGATCATCGGAAGACCCAGAACTAATGTTTCAGATGGTCATCTGCTACCGTATGGGTTCTGGGAAGTAAACTTGCATCCATGGAGGTGATCTTACCTCTGAGTTGCTTTTCCAGCCCACCATGTTACCTTCAAACATACCTTCGGTCATCTTTTCTATTAGGTACTTGATCCCCTCTGTCATTTCTTCCTGAAAATCGAGATGGTGGATCTAATCTCCGTGCAGGTTGTGGCTGTGACACTATTCGGACAGGAGGTTGCAATAAACCAGCTTCAAAAAACACAAAAGAAAACAACAAAAAAAAAAATCTGTTAAACTAAGCTCAAAAAACATTACACAACCAAGTAAGATAAATATGAACAAACAAGGGGCTGGTGAGATGGCTCAGCGGGTAAGAGCACTGACTGCTCTTCCAAAGGTCCTGAGTTCAGATCCCAGCAACCACATGGTGGCTCACAACCACCCGCAATGAGATTGGTGCGCCTAAAGACAGCTGCAGTGAATTATGCTGGAGCGAGCAGGGCTGGCAGAGGTCCTGAGTTCAACAGCAGCCACACACATGATGGCTCACGGCCATCTGTACAGCTACAATGTACTCATACACATAAAAAATAAATTAAAAAATAAATCTTTAAAAAAGAAAAAAAATGAACAAGTAGGATTCACCAAAGTTGTCTTTTTATCAAGTTAACAAAACACAGTTATTTTTTTAAAGAGAAATATTATTTGGCGATTTCTTCCTGGTAGTAAAAACTAAAATTTCTATTTTAAATTAGTATATCTATTTTTTCACAGGACAAAAGGACAATAAAAGTGAATCTCTTTAGTACAATGGAAGCAAAATAAAGATAAATCTGTTTAAAAAGGCCAATGTGGCTGGGTGGTGGTGGTGCATGCCTTTAATCCCAGCACTTGGGAGGCAGAGGCAGGCGGATTTCTGAGTTCGAGGGCAGTCTGGTCTACAGAGTACCAGGACAGCCAGGGCTACACAGAGAAACCCTGTCTCCAAAAACCAAAAAAAAAGTACAATGTGTATCAAAGTTCTTTACCAGTTTGATGGCCATGTCTTTAGTAGCTAGATCTCTGTAAATTCAAATCCAGCCTGATCTATATAAGTTATAGGGCAGTCAGAGCTCCAAGGTGAGCGTCTGTCTCAAAAAGACCAAAGAAACAGTAGGATTCTAATGAAATTCTCTTAAAAAACAAAATTGCCTTGGCTGCTAAGTCTAGAATCGTCAATAATGACTGTAATCCATCAGAGAAAGAAGTACGCAAAGGGTTGAGCATGCAGCTCAATGGTAGAGTGCTTGTCTAGCTTCCATACAGCCCCGGTGTTGGTACCCAGAAAGACACTAGCCCTTCTCTACACCCCCACCCCCACCCCACTGAACTCAGCAGCAGCAGTCGCCAAAATCAATTGAGTAGGAAACGATCAACACCTTAAAACCCAAGAGGCCACCATAATAAGGAAAAATAATCTCACTGCCAACACTGAAGACTAACGCAGAAACTCTTTATTCTGCCATTAGTAACAAAAATCTATACTCTATAAAATAACAATAGGAATTTGTTAACAGAGAAAATGTACATAATTTTTTAATAGAACAGGATCACCTAAAGCAAGTTGGCAAGCATGTTTTGCAAATGACCAAGTCACAGATACTCAGAGAGGTAGGGTGGGTAGGTGGCTATGTGTGTGTGTATGTGAGAGAGAGAGAGAGCGAGAGAGAGCGAGAGCTCTTAAAATGTAAACTCTAATTTTAGCTTAAGCAAACTATGGGCTCAATTTCAAGGCCTACAATTTGCCAACACCTGATGTATACACACTAAATCAATGAATATTATGGAATAAGAGAGCCAGAGAACATTAAAATACTATTGGAGTATTATTCATTGGCAGAAGAAAAAGGATTCGGTTAAACCAGAGAAATCTATGGCTACTGGTAATAATCCAATCCAGCACCAGTACCACGGGGAGAACTGAAAACATCTAACATGACTCAACATAGATTACAAAGCACTGGCCATAACCAATTCTGGCCAAAGCATTTAGACTTACACTTCAATTTCTAAGACAAAGGAACAAGGTAAAAATAACACAAGGAATTGAAACAAATCCAAAAAAGAATACCCCAAAAGAATACATAAGAGGTAATGATGAAATCCAAAATAAACATATATAAATTTAGAAAAATCAGGTGTGGTAGCACATACCTATAATCCCAGCCATTTGAGAAGCAGAAGGATCTAGAATTCAAAATTACACTTGGCTACAGAGTGAACTCAAGGCCAGCCTGGGCCATATGAACCATACCTCAAATAACAAAAGGTAAAAACAGTAAGAACCATAGGGCATCATATGGCAAGTAAGATGACTCAATTCTATACCCAGTAGAACCTTTGAAAAGGTAGGAGAGAAATACAAACTCTGCTGCAAAGTTACCCTCTGACTTTGCATGTGCACTATTGGCACTTAGTACAAACAGTATGACACGAGCGGACAAGACGGCTCATGGTTGAGAGCACTGACTGCTCTTCCAGAGGTCCTGAGTTCAATTCCCAGCAACCACATAGCGACTCATGACCATCTGTTCCCATCTGATGGCATGCAGGTATAAATACATAAAGCACTCATGCATTTTTTAAAACTTAATTAACTAAAATAAATAATAACCAGGGAAGCTGGGGAGATGAATTAGCAGTTAAGAGAACCAGGAGCTTCCAGGACTCAACTTCAATTACTAGCACTCATATGGCAGCTCTGTAACTCTAGTTCTTGGACATCCAACATCTTCCTATGGCCTCCAAGGGCACTGGGTATGCACATGGTGCAGACAAAAATAAAAATAAATCTAATGAACTTCCACATGACCCACTTATACCACTCTACGTACAAATCCACATTTATAGTCATACAAGACATAGGAAATAGCACTCACCAACAAACATGTAAAAATGTAGCATGTGCCAGGCTGTGGTGGCGCATGCGTTTAATCCCAGCACTTGGGAGGCAGAGGCAGGTGGATTTCTGAGTTTGAGGCCAACGTGGTCTACAGAGTGAGTTCCAGGACAGCCAGGGCTACACAGAGAAACCCTGTCTCGGAAAAAAACAAAGGAAAAAAAAAAGTAGCGTGTGTGTGTGTGTGTGTGTGTGTGTGTGTGTAACGTAATTTTATGCAAGTATAAGGGAAAATATGAAATCATGGCATGTACAATACAACTGATTCAATCAAAGTTATAATGCTATAGAAAATGTACAAAGATTCAAAATGACAAATACTTTATGGTTTTTCTCATATGCAGCTCAATTTAAGTGTGTTTGTGTGTGTGTTTATATTGCATATAACAAAAGTATAAAAGAGACTGAGAGGAGAAAAAGGAAGCACTAGTCTAGTGAGGATCTGACAGTGCATACTCGCAGTAGGACATCAACCAAGAAGGGGTTGGAAAGGAAAAGCATCCCTAGTGATTGGAGGAGAGCCCAGAGAGGGAGCAGGAGAATAATGCACGATGCTTGCGTGTTTTGAGGCAGTGATGCTGTCCATGTTATGTGCATATACAGCAAACATTAGAAAACAAAAGTAAAAAACGTCCCAGCATGAACTGGTTAGCTTTATTGTCAACTTGAAACAAGCTATAATCATCTTGGAAGAGGGACTGAGCAGCTAAGAAAATCTCCAGCAGACTGTCCTGAAGGCAAGGCTGAGGCATTTTCTTGACTAATGACTGATGTGGGAGGGAGCAGCCCACTGTGGGTGATGCCACCATGGGCAGGTGGTGGTGCTCAGTGTAAGAAAACAGTGGGCAGCATTCTTCCAGTCTGTGCTTCAGATCCTGCCCGGACAGCCCAGTACCTCTTCCCTCCCTAAGTTGCTGGATTTAGATGGTGTTTATCACAGCTAGAAGGCCAAGTTCACGAGTGCAAAATGCTCTGTCCATGACACCTTTGTAATTAGAAGCATGTTCTTACTATGTTAGCAGTTTAAACATGTACACATCCAGTGGAAACAAGAAGCGAAGATATATTTCATTTAATACCTTTCTGCTGTGGCTGCTGTAACAATGGCTGTGGCTGCGTCTGCAACAGTGGTGTAATAGAAGCAGCTGAGATCTGGGCCTGCAACAATGACTGGGGTTGGGGCTGGGCCTGAACACCAAAGGTAGTCTGTGGCACAATAGGCTGAATAACAGCAGTAGGAGTCTTCAGTAAAGGTTGGGTTTGGGACTGATTCTAAAAACAAACAAAAACAAGCAAATAAATGAATTCTTTAAAAAGACATTACATTGTAAAACAGAAAAGCCAAGTATCAAGTGCCTATAGTACAAAACTCAATAATTACGTACCTGATTTGGTAGTGTCTGAATTCTTTGTGCATTCCATTTAAAAGGCATATTAGGATTATAAGTTGCTTCAACCAATACTCTATCACCAACTTGGGGGGTTTTCCCTTTAACAGCACTGAAAAATAAAAAAAAGTAAATACAGGCATAAGAAAGATTCTTCCAAACTAATTTGTATATAATTAAAGAGAACTTCCCACACAAAAAGATTCACACAAAACTATATTTCTGTTTTGGAAAAAGGGTCTCTTTATGGAGCCTTGGCATGCCTAGAACTCACTATGTACACCAGGCTGGCCTCATAGAGATCTGACCAACTCTGCCTTTCAAAGGCTACAGTGACTTTTAAAGTATATTGACACAACTAAAATGGAGCCGGAATGATATATTCATGTTTGCTTATTTATCTTTTAAAGATTTTTTTAGTTACTTGTTTGTGTATGAATATTTTACCTGCATATAAATATACAGATCACATTCATGTCAGGCACATGGAGATCAGAAGAGGGGTCTGATCCCTGGCACTAGGATTACAGATGAATGGAACCACCTTCTGGAAGAAGAACAAGTGATTCAAACTGCTTAACCATCTCTGCAGCCCCTCAAGATTTATTTTTATTATCTGTTATGAGTATGGGCATGCTTGTATGAATTGGTACCCTAGAAGTTAGAGGTATCAAATCCTCCTGAAGCTAGAGCTACAGGTAGCTGTGACCCACCTGACATGGATGATGGACAGGACACTGAACAATGTAGTCCTTTGCAGGAGCTTCAAGTGCCCTTACCTGAAAAGCCATTTCTCTAAGACTCTCCTAGAGTCATTTTTAAGCTGAATACATTTCCTCCTCTGCTTTATGCAAACAAGGATTCAAGTACAGGAACAATTTGCCTTGTATTTTCTCAAAGCTCCTCTAAATACAAAACTGTCTTGCTCTAATAGCATAAGGGTAAGATTTTAGAGAGAAAATGGCAAAAAGGAGGCCCAACAACAGGAAAATCTTGAACAATAAGTAGTTTTCCCTAACAAAGTACTTACTTTAGTTCATTAAAATCACGGAAGGTGAGAGGGTTAAGTGGGTACGACATTATGCTGTGCAAGCGTACGGACCTGAGTCACATCACCAGAATCCACTTAAGAAGCTGAGCCTGGGGCTGCAGAGATGGCTCAGTGGTTAAGAGCACTGATTGTTCTTCCAAAGGTTCTGAGTTCAAATCCCAGCAGCCACATGGTGGCTCACAACCATCTGTAATGAGATCTGATGCCCTCTTCTGGTGTGTCTGAAGACAGCTACAGTGTACTTACACATAGTAAATAAATAAACCTTAAAAAAAAAAAAAAAAAAAAAAGAAGCTGAGCATGCTTCTACACGCCTGTAAGCATAGTCGTAAAGAGGAGAGATAGAGGAATCACTGGGATTTGGTGGCCACTAGCCTAGCTCCAGGGTCAGTGATAAAGTCTGTTTCAAAAGCAGGGCTGACTGGGAGTGGTGACACATGTCGTTAATCTCAGCACGTAGGAAACAGAGGCAGGCAGATCTCTCCTATGAATTCCAGTCCAGTCTAATGTCTGGTCAACATACAGATTTCCAGAACACCAAGGCTACAAAGTGAAACCCTATCTCCAAAATAAAAAGTGATTGAGCAGGACAAGCCAATGTCTTCCTCTGTCCTCTGTTCATGCACTCCACCAACAACTCCTTGATGTACACATAATCTAAAAAAAAAAAAAGCCTATTTTCTGGAAATATTACCACAAAAACTAGGAAGATAATAGAGACATTATAAGGAAAACACTAAGAACACTAAATTTTGTTCCAGTTGAAAAACTGTATGTCAGACAGGGTGTCCACAACTTTAATCATAGCATCCAAAGGCAAAGGCAGATAAGTATCTATGAGTTCAAGGCCAGCCTGGTCTATACAACAAGTTTCAGGTCAGCCAAAGCTACACAGTAAAACCCTGTATTGAAAAAAAAAAAAGGCTGGCGAGATGGCTCAGCAGGTAGGAGCACTGACTGCTCTTCCTAAGATCCCAGCAACCACATGGTGGCTCACAACCACCCATCCCTGATGAGATCTGACACCCTCTTCTAGTGTGTCTAAAGACAGCTACAGTGAATTACATGGGAGCTAGCAGGGCTGGCAGAGGTCCCGAATTCAATTCCCAGCAGCCACACACGATGGATCACGGCCATCTGTACAGCTACAGTGTACTCATACAAATAAAAAAAATAAATCTTAAAAAAAAAAAAACCATACAAGCAAGCAACTAAACAAAGCAACAACAAAATCTTAATGTCCTTTGGCCAGGCATGCACTTTTAATCTTAGCACTTACGAGGCAAAGGCAGATAGATTTCTGTACATTTACCGTGAGCCTGGTTTATACAGTAAACTCCAAGCCAGCTACGGCTAGTCAATGAGATCCTATCTCAATACGACCACCTCCACCTTAGTTTATAAAAGCAGGGAGAGGAGTCATTATAAAGTATAGCAAGTAAAGTCTGGATCCCAAGAACCTACATAAAACCTGGGCATGGTGGCATGAACCTGTAACCACAGGGTTGGGAGGGTAGTGACAGATTCCAAGGACTTGAAGGACAGCTAGTCTATGAGAGATGGTGAATTCCAAGTTAAGTAGGAGATCTTGTCATAAAATATATAATGGAGAAAAAGAATAAAGAACAAAGCCAACCTCTGGCCTGCACACACACATGCTAAGTTGAGTATTACTTTTTTCCAAGGCACGCATGTGCATATATAAAAATAAGTACACACACGCAACATTTAAAAAAAATTATTAGTCAGTATTAAATACATAAAATTCTATTTGAATTTTTAAAAGGCTAATTCAACCTCGATCTTAGTTTGTTTGTTTGTTTTGAGGCGAATGTCTTTCTATGAAGCCCAACTGATCTGGAACTATGTAGATCAGGCTAGCCTAGAAATCAGAAGTCCATCTGCCTCTGCCATTCAAGGGCTGGCATTAAGGTGCACAAAACCTTTAAACTACCTCAGTCACAATTTCATTCTAAGCCTGGACATGAATGTTACTGGAGCTGCAACCTAACTAAAAAAACATTTATATGAATTAACGAAGAAATTAGCACTTATTATCAAGCTGGAGGACTGTGTTGATCCCTGAAACCCACATGACATGAGAGAACCAACTCCCACCTTTAACCTCACAAAGTGTGTCAACCCCACACTGCCAAACATACATATATACACAAATGTAGTTTTATCTACAAAGGGCTTAAATACAAATATACAAACACACTGATTTAAAATGAAATTATAAACTATAATTTTAGCCATGATTAAGAGAATGTTACTATTACATGTGTATTATCAATCAACATCTAATGAAGTTAGATGAAGTTACCCAAGCTGAAAGAATACATCTTCATCCACAAATCCAAACGTATCATGGAGCTTTGTGACGACGCCTGTGAAAACGCGCTGCTTCTGAGGCTGAGTCTGCTGCTGACTGGACCTTGGTGTTGGGTAGGATACAGTGATCTGCGCTGCAGGCTGAGGAGTAGACAGGCTAAGGCTTGTGGGCAATGCAACAGCTGGCTGTCAAACAAAGCAACATTACATTAAGACTTGCAAATGACCGAAAACAAACAAGGAAACAAGCAACCAACTAGGCAAGTAGTGGATTGTTCATAATCTCAGTGCTGGAGAGGTGGAGGCAGGAAGCTACTCCTGCCTGATGACCAAACAGTCTAGCCTGCACTGACATCCCATCTCAAAAAGTAACAGTAGATGGTACCCAAGGAATACCTGAGGTTGTCGCCTGCCCTCTCCAAACATGTATGTGTTTGCACACAAACTTACACATGTATGTCCGATCCGGAGTATGGAGGCTCAAGCCTATAATCCCAGCATATAGGAAGTGGAGGCATGAGGCTCAATTGACACAGGCTTGAGCAAGGGAAAATAATGTGATATCATAACTCAAAAGACCAACATCCCAAACAATGTTTCTGGCAAAGGCCCTAAATTCTGTAAATACTATAAAACAACTGAGCATTTTTTAAATTTAACCAAAGTTACTGTCTCAACAAACTTTAATTTTGCAGCGCAATGGTGGCACGTGCCTTTAATCCTTTAATTTTTCCCCTTAGTTGCATGCTCAGCCATCTCTCTAGCCCCATATTCTTTAAAAAAAAAAACAAAAAACTGCATCGGGGGGAATAAAGAAAATGGTATGTTGTATATGCCTCACATGCACTCGAATGTGATGGAGGCCAGAATAAGATACGAAACGCCTTTATCTGTGTCCTCTAGTTAACCGACACAGATTTCCAGCAATTTATAAAGCTTATTTAGTGGAGCATGGCTATAATCCCAGCACCAGGGAACTAGAAGCAAGGGGACAACAAAGGCAAGGTCATCTTTGGCAACACAGCCAATTGAGGCCAGCCTGGGATATGAGAGACCTCTCTCAAGAAAACAAAAGCAAAGCAACAGATTCATAACTTAATATTGTACAAAGGGGCTGGTGAGATGGCTCAGTGGTTAAGAGCACTGGCTGCTCTTTCAGAGGTCCTGAGTTCAATTCCCAACAACCACACAGTGGCTCACAACCATTTGTAATGTGATGTGATGTGCTCTATTAGTGTGTCTGAAGACAACTACAGTGTACTCATATAAATAAGTAAATCTTAAAAAAAAAAAAAAAAAAAGGCAAAAAACTGTACAAAGAATTTTTCTTATTTTATTTATTTATTTTGGTTTTTCAATTTTTCAAGACAGGGTTTTTCTGTATAGCCCTGGGTGTCCTGGAACTCACTCTGTAGACCAGGCTGGCCTCGAACTCAGAAATGTGCCTGCCTCTGCCTCCCAAGCGCTGGGATTAAAGATGTGCGCCACCACTGCCTGGCAGTGTAAAGAATTAAGCTTTTGCTTCTGTCTTATCTGAGCAGTATCAGATACCCAGTCTCCTACTGAAAAAGCTACCTCCTATTGATTGTTAGATTGTTCTATCTAGGTCTATATGTGAATATATGTATGTGTGTGTATATGTATATATATACATATACACACACACTCATTTTATTCCTTCCTTTAAAAGAAATGGAAGCAACTTGGAGGTGGTTGCACATGTCTTTAATCCCAGCACTTGGGAGGCAGAGGTAGGCAGATCTCTGAGTTCAAGGCCAGCCTGGTCTACAGAGTGAGTTCTAGGACAGCCAGGGCTACACAGAGAAACCCTGTCTTGAAAAATAATGAATGAATAAATAAATAAATAAATAAATAAACAAACAAACAAACAGGAAGCCTGTAATACACAATCCACTATACATATCACAAAACACATTAGCACACTTCCTATCTTTATCTAACAATAAATATTGCACGTTATTACACAAATTCAACAAGTATCTTTAAGCCTTTATTGAAAAACTACAACAGAAATAACTTAGATACTCAAAAGAAAAATTCACATCAAACTAACCTGTGTTAAAATGGTCTGCTGGGGTTGCTGTAACTGAAAGTAAAAAAAAGCATGAGATTAATTAGTATGTGTATTTCAGAGATAATTTTTAGAGGTATTCGTGTTTTGTCAATTTTATCTTTAAAATGTATCTCTATTATTTCATCTTATGTGTATGGGTGTTTTGCCTAGGATACGTAACAGCAACAAGGGCATGCCTTGTGGTGGCAGAGGCCAAAAGAGGGCATCAGATCCCTGGGAATTGGAGTAACAAGTGTTTGTGAATCACGAGACATGAGTATTGGGAATCCAGCTGTGGAACTAAAGTTACAGTTGTAGGCCACCATATAGGTGCTGAGAAATGAATCCAGGCCCTCAGAGGAAGGTCTGAGTTCGGGAACTCTGAGCTATGTCTCCAGACTGCTGATCTTGGTTTTAATTTTTAGCCTATTTATTAAAACAATGTGAAAAGCAACACATAACCAGTAAGACTTACCTATGACTATTTAAAAATATACATCTGATATTTCTAAGTAACTCATTCAATAACTAAGTATTACGCTACATTAATAAAAAGAAAGAAGTTGGAGCCTGATGTAATGGTGCCCATCTGTAATCCAACCATCTGCCTGGTCTGCACAAGAGTCGCAGGCCATAGCTACACAGTGACTGTCTCAAAAACAATTATATCAACTGAAAACTTCAATCCTCACTTGTCTGGGGGGTTAGGGAAAGTATATTGTGTTTGCCGTGGAGTTAGCCGTTTCCTATCCCATCCAAAGGATTAAAAACTAAATTTTAAGGTAGATAGAAAGAAGGAATTTAAATAGTATATCACTTTAATGAGGGGAAAATGGGGAATGGTTGTTTTTAAATCACTTTTTAACAAAAAAAATTATACAAACCTGCTGTTGCACACTATACAAGGCCTGCTGAGGTTGTGAATATTGCTGAAAAATAATTAAAGGAAAGACAAGGTTAAGCTTATTCATTCTCAAAATAATGTACATAAAGATAAAAACTACAATGAAATTTTCTAAACCAGCTATACATCATCTAAAATTAACATAATGAGCCACTGCAGTCGGACTTTCAGAAAATGGTTAATTAAGGTCTATATGTCCAATTTAAGATTCTGCCTCAGCCAGGCGGTGGTGGCGCACGCCTTTAATCCCAGCACTTGGGAGGCAGAGACAGATGGATTTCTGAGTTTGAGGCCAGCCTGGTCTACAGAGTGAGTTACAAGACAGCCAAGGCTACACAGAGAAACCCTGTCTTGAAAAAAAAAAATACAGAGGTAATAGACAATCATAATAGTAAACACTTGGGATGCCAAGTAAGAGAATTATGTGTTCAAGACCAACATAAACAATACAGACAACCTCTCAAAAACAAAGAAATGAACATATGAGAGAACAAAAAGATAGCCACCCTCACCCACCACTGTAAACCTCACCTGCTGTAATACAGCGGCAGCTTGTTGCTGCAGTGCCGCAGTCTGTGTTAGCTGGTAGTTTGCTGGCGTTTGTGTGGTAAGGCCTGCCGCCGCCAATGCAGTCTGCTGGGTATAAATGGTAGGAGATGCTCCCAGAAGTGATGGCTGCTGAACACCTAGTGCAGCTACAGTGAGATTGAGAGAGAGAAGAGTGAGCAAGTAATCTCCAGTGACTTCCCATAACAGAAAGAAGGAAAACGGGCTCCTCTAACATGCACTTCAGTAACACAACCAACTTGACCTAGACCAATGTCTAATCAAAAGAATTTTTCAGGCCAGGTGTGCTAGTGCACGCCTTTAATTCCAGCACTCGGGGGGGGGGGGGGGGGGACGACACAAAAAAAAAAAAAAAACCACAAAAAGGATTTTCCAGAGTTGGATGTGGTGGCATGCACCTTTAAACGCAGGACTAGAAGGCAGCCAAATTCTGTGCGTCTGAATCCACCTTGGTCTATAATCAGGTTCCAGGACAGTTAGGGCTACACAAAGAGACCTAGCCTCAAAAAATGAAAAAAACAAAAAATTCCATCAAGGCATGGTGTGATGGTTTGAATATGCTTGGCCCATGGGAAGTGGCACTGTGAGGAAGTGTGAGTGTGTTGGTGAAATGTGTCACTGTGGGGTGGACTTTGAGGTCCTATACTCAGGATCCACGGAGAGTTGGAAGCAAGTCTCCTTCTGGCTGCTTTGGAAAGAACTCTCTCACAGGCTCCTCCAGCACCATGTCAGCCTGACTGCTGCTACACTTCCAGCTATGATAATAATGGATTAAATGAATCTCTGAAACTGTAAGCCAGCTCCTATTAAATGTCTACCTAGTGTCTCTTCACAGCAACAAAACCCTAACTAATACATGTGACTGTAATCCCTGCATTAAAGAAGTGTAGGCCAGCCGGGCGGTGGTAGCTATCTTCAGACACACCAGAAGAGGGCATCAGATCCGATTACAGATGATTGTGAGCCACCATGTGGTTGCTGGGAACTAAATTCAGACCCTTTGGATGACCAGTCAGTGCTCTTAACCCCTGAAGTATCTCTCCAGCGCCCACCCCACCCCCTTTTTGAGACAGGGTTTCTCTGTATAGTCCTGGCTGTCCTGGAACTCACTCTGTAGACCAGGCTGGCCTCGAACTCAGAAATTCACCTGCCTCTGCCTCCCAAGTGCTGGAATCAAAGGCATGCGCCACCACTGATTGGCTTTAGGGCATCTTCTTTTTTTTTTGAGGAGCTTATTTTTACTATAGGGCATCTTCTTAATTAATGATTGATGGAGAAGGGCTTAGCCAATTGTGGGTAGAGTTAACTCTGGGCTGATAGTCCTAGGTTCTTTAAGAAAGCAGACTGAGATGGTGGTGACTCACTCCTTTAATCCCAGCACTCAGGAGGCAGAGGCAGGTGGATTTCTGTGTTCAAGGCCAGCCTGGTCTACAGAGTGAGTTCCAGGACAGCCAGAGCTACTCAGAGAAACCCCGTCCTGGGGGGAAAAAAGCAGACTGAGAAAGCCATGTAGAATAAGCCAGTAACCAATACACCAATCCAACATACCAATCCTCCTCTGTGGCCTCTGCATCAACTTCTGCCTCCAAGTTCCTGCCCAGTTTGAGTTCCTGTCCTGAATTCCCTCGACAATAGACACTGGATATGGAAGTATAAGCCAAACAAACCCTTCTCTCCCAAGTTGCTTTTGGTCAGGCTTTCATCATAGGTAATTAGAACCCTAATTAGAACAATGTGTTAATTATCCTGGCATTTTCCCCTTGTCAACTTGACTAGAGTTATCTTAAGAAGAGGGAGCTACAATTGAGAAAATTCCTCCATGACAGGCCTATAGTCAAGCCTGTGAGACATTGGGTTCCAAACTTGAGTCTCTACCTTGACTTCTCTAAGGGATGGAGTGACCTAAGAGTTATAAGATAAAATAATCCCCACCCCAGGTTATAGTCTTTATCAAAGCAATAGAAATAATACAAGGACAACCACGTAGTAGATGGGAGCAGTTTGAACCCTGGAGTCTACAAGGTGCATGTGTAGAACCAACTGCTGCTAATTATGCTTGACCCAGCAAATGCACACCTATGCATATGCACAAAAACATACAATGTTTCAAAACGAACAAAAAAAGCTCAGGAAACTGAAAATTCTAGCATGTAAAAAGCCCTTGAAAAAAATGCAAAACCAAAACAAAAACTCCACCACAAGTAACAAATAACTTTTTACTTATTTATTTTTGGACGTATGCCAAAGGAAAATAGCAGTCATTTTTTTTACTTTACTTTGAAACTGTAAGTGTTCCTTTGATGCTTGTAGCTATTTTTTTTCCTTAGATTATTAGCAATTGGGTTTTTGTTTGTTTTTCATTTTGGTAGAGACAGGATCTTACCAGTTAACCCTGGCTGTCCTGAAACTTCCTCTGTACACCAAGGTGGCCTGACCCAACACTCAGAAATCCACCTCCTCTAAATGGTCTGGGGTTAAATGAACCACCAAGACCAGACACTCACGGGTTGGGGAGAAGGGGGGAGAGAGAGAGAGAGAGAAAGAGAGAAAAAGAGAAAAAGAAAGACAGAGAGGGAGAGAGAGGGAGGGAGGAAGGGAAGGAAGGGAAGTAGGGAGGGAGGGGACAGTCAAAGGTGGCCTGAAACTCACTAAAGTATGACTGCTTCTACCACAGGAGTGCTTGATTTCAGGAATACAGACAGCATCACACTGAATTTGAGGTGCTAGAAATCAAATTCAAGACTCTGTGGGTTATGTGTAAACACTTTACTCCCACAACATTTCTTATAAGATCCCTGGCATTAAATTCTTACAGTTAGTATTTCTACAATAAACACAAATTAAACCGTAAATGCACCAGTAATATTACTCAATGGGGTAAAAGCACTTGCCATACAAGTCTGACAAGCTGGGTTCAATCCCCAGAACCCATCCACAGAAAGAACCAACTCCCAAAAGTTGCCCATTATCTTCCACACTCATATACATCACACACACATACAACAAAGCTAAGTAAGGGATCAGCAAGAAGGATCATTGGATAAAAGTGCTTGCCATCAAGACTGGCAACATAAATTCAATTCAAGACCTACCCTACACGAAGGAAGAAAGCAAACAACTTCTGCCACTTGTCTCTGACTTTAATCCCCCTTCCTTCCCTCCTCTCTCTCTCTCTCACACAAACATATACTCCAGAGGAGCACACAAATATAATTTTTAAAAAATACAAATTATTGGTGGGGGAGACATCTAAATTAAGGTCTTACTATGTGTAGTCTTGGCTGTCATGGACCTCATTATTTAGACTAGGGTGGCCTTAAACTCAAGAGATTCACCTGCCTGTGCTTCCCAAGTGTTAGAATTAAAGAGTGTACGACTATGACCAGGAAAAGAAAAAAGAAAAAAGAAAAGAAAAATTACATATATTTACTTTAAAATATTTTGGCTTTTTTGTTTTTGCTGCTGTTTTAAGTTTTAATTTTTTTTATTTTTGTTGTTGTGTGATGTGTGGCCTAAAATGTATCTTTTTTTAGCTTTTGTTGTTGTTATTTTTTGACAACCTATTTGACAAACCTATTTGAAAACCAAACACCACAAAAAACAAAGATAAACTTAAGGTATTTGAAAACTATAAGCTGGGTGTGGTGGCTCATGCCAAAGGACTGCTGCTAATGAAGACTGTACATCAAAGGCCAAACAAAAATAATGAAGTGCAGTGTAAGACTTAAATAGCAAAACCCCTTAGTAAACTAAAAAAATTAGACACAAATAATAAAAAAAAGGGGGGAGGGAAGACTGTAAAATTGTTCAGGAAATTAATGTGACTCTAAGAAAGTCTTCGGGCAGTGGTAGCACACGCCTTTAATCCCAGCACTTGGGAGACAAAGGCAGGTGGATTTCTGAGTTAAAGGCCAGCCTGGTCTACAGAGTGAGTTCCAGGACAGCCAGGGCTACACAGAGAAACCCTGTCTCAAAAAAAAGCAAAAAAAGTGTTCAGCAGCTAGAGCGCTGTCTCAGTGGTTAAGAGCGCTGACTAGGTGCTGGAGAGATGGCTCAGTGGTTAAGAGCACTATTCTTCTGAAGGTCCTGAGTTCAAATCCCAGCAACCATAGGGTGGCTCACAACCATCTATAATGAGATCTGATGCCCTCTTCTGGTGTGTTCAAAGACAGCTGCACTGTACTTACATATAATAAATAAATAAATCTTCAAACTGCTTATAAAGAGGGATTTTTATTTTTGTTCCTGTGTTAATTTTCAAAAGTATCTTAAAAAATAAAAGGTATATCATATCCAGTCATTTTCCTGTGCATTGGGTTAAATCAAAATTAAGACAGGCCCCACAAACACATTTCCAGTCCGAGGGTTCAGTTGCCTGACCTGGTTGTGAGACCGCGGTGGCTGTAAACTGAGTAGCCCAAGGTGGATTCTTCTGTCCTCCAAACTGAGCCATGATGCAAGGGGGGGGCGGGAACCTTCGCTTGTTTTTCTTCTATAGCAGATATCTACAAAGGAAAGGAAACACAAAAGGCTAGTTTAGAGAAATTATTAATATATTAAAGACAGGTTCCCGGAAGCTGATGTGAGCCAATGGAACATTTGAAATAAATCGCACAATCAACCCATCAACAGATCACTGCGCATATTCTATTGAAAGGATATCCTTAGGGGTGGACTTTAAGGAACTTCCTTCAGCGACTACCCTGACAATACCTAAAAAAGGTCTGGCCATAGTGGCACAGCCTTTCATCCCAGCACTCCCGAGGCAGAGTCAGGTGGATCTCTATAAACTCCAGGCCAGCATGGTTTATCTGACGTTACAGACCAGCTAGGGCTATACACCAGGCCTGTATAAAGGAATAAACGAAATGGACAACTTTATAGACGCACAAAGTATAGCCTGCGTGTTTGTTTGGGCGACGGACTGAGGTCCTGCAGTGGGGGGGTTAAATCAATAACGGAAACTGCGCCGAGACCTCCCCCCTCCCCCATGAGGGCAAAGGCATGGCCGAATACCATCTTAATAACGAACATTAAGGGCGAGGAAGTCACTATAGCTTTTCCCACCCTAGTCTGCACTCCGGGGGTGGGGAGGCAGTTGGGAGAACGCGCAGCTCAAGAAAAAAAAAAAAAACAGAGAGGACCCCCCCCCCCCTCCCAGAAAAGGAAAAAGGAAAAAAGATGGGCCTGGCATCTCGGGCTGGGGACGTTCATCTCCCGCCCCAGTCTCCGTACCGAGCGGGCCGAGGAAGATGGAGCCCAGCGCCCCAGGCCACGGCCACGGCTCGGACAGGGGCCCGCGGGTCGTCGCAGTCCCCGAGGGTCTCAGGCGGTCCCAGAGAATCTCCGAGCCCTGAAAACACTCCGCGCCGCCCAGGGGCCTGGAGCCGCCGCTGCCGCCGCCGCCGCCGCCGCGCTGGGGGAAGGGCGCGGCGCGTGGGGCCTGCTCCGACCCGCACAAAAGCCACCGCGTCCCTCGCTTGCCGGCCCCTGCGCGGCCGCCATCTCCCACCCACCCGCCCGCTCGCCCGCCCGCCCAGCCGCCACCGCCTAATCACCGGCTCCCTACCCCTCCGCCGACCCGCCGCGAACGAACGGAAGCAGCCCGCCTCGGCCTCACGCCGCCGCCCGGGAGCCAAACACTGACCAACCCTTCACTTGAGGCCGGCCCGGGTTAGCAGAGAAGCCATTTCAAAACCCGTCAGGCCCAGGCGCATGCGCAGACGGCTCGCCCCGCCTCCGGTCTCCGAGAGGCCCCGGGCGCGTGCCGGGAGGGGGTGGTTGGGAGGGGAAAACGTTCGGCGTGCGCGTTCACGAGGCGGCCACCGCTGGAGCGCGCCCCCGCCGGGTTCCCTTGGCTGCTCTTAACAAGGAGCGGGCTGGTCCTTGCACCGGCTGCGCTCCCTCCCTGGAAGCGAAGGAACGAGCGGCAGTCACGTGGTCCGGCCGGCGCCGCCGCCATCTTGTGGCTGTCCTAATTCTAGTCTTGGGCTGTAAGCATGTAAGAGCTTAATTGTTGTTCGAGGCCAGCCCGGTCTACAGAGTGAGATCCAGGACAGCAAGGGCTACACAGAGAAACCCTGATTCGAAAAACAATTAAAAAAAAAGAGAGAGATTAATTGTTTTTGAAATGGAGATATACTTAATATAAAGATCGATATTTAAAATATATACTCACTCCGGGCGGTGGTGGTGCACGCCTTTAATCCTAGCACTTGGGAGGCAGAGGCAGGAGGATTTCTGAGTTCGAGGCCAGCCTGGTCTACAATGTGAGTTCCAGAACAGCCAGGGCTATACAGTGAAACCCTGTCTTGAAAAAAACAAAAACAAAACAAACAAAAACAAACAAACAAAAAAGATAGATCCACATGAAGTGGCTTGTGCTTACAATCTTAGCACTTTAGATGCAGATCAAGATGTTCAAGGTTAACCTTAGCTTTATAGGAAGTAAAAGGCTAGTCTAGGCTCCTTCAGACTCTGACTCAAAAATGTCCAAAAAGCCAGGCAGTGGTGGCACACGCCTTTAATCTGCACTTGGGAGGCAGAGGCAGGCAGATTTCTTGAGTTTAGGGTGCAAACCTGTCCCAGAAAAACTAAAAAAAAAAAAAAAAAAAATTGCTTTCAGCAAAAGTCACTTAGAGGAGAGAGTCTCTCCCAGTGCCCACCCCACTCTCTTTCCCCTCTTGGCAGAATATAAACTCTCTCCTACAGGAGATGACCATACAGGTAATAGAATGTATGCAAAGGCGCGAGACAAAAAATATTCTTGGTCATGATTGCCTTTGTTTTATTTTTGGAGACAAAATCCCATTAATAGTCCTGGCATGACTGATACTTGATTTATACACAAAGCTAGCCTCAGGCTTTTGGCAATCCTACCTCTAGCTCCAAGTTCTGGGATTCCAGACACAAGCCACCAGACCCAGCAGTACACACAAATGAAACTTCACTAGTTATCCCCATACTGTCATTAGAGACCGGAAACTATTTTTGTTTGTCGTGGTGATATTTTCTTACAGAGAAGGAGAGAGACAAAGAGAAGAAGAGTATGTTCCCTGAGATTGACCCAGAGCCTTGAGCATTCTGCGGAAACGCTGTATTACCCAATCGTCTTGAAACATTGTCCTCTCTGTACATTAGAAGCAACTTCTCACAGAGTTGCCAGGGCTGGACTCGAATTCAGTTTATAAGAGACAGGCCTTGAATTTGTGTTCCCCCTACTTCAGCCTCCTGACTAAGTGGGATAGCAGATCGGTGCAACAGTGCTTGGTGTTTTGTTTTGGTTTTTGACAAGGGGTAGTTTTTGCTGACATGGGATTTCAGCACACCTGCCTGACTCCAAACTCATTATTTCTTTATTATGATGCTATATAAATCCACTCTATAGCCCAACCTTTGAGTTACTCTCCATCTTTTATTATTATTATTATTACAGAACTCCAGCAAAGAACCTAGACGATGGAAGAAAAAGAGTTTTCCAGCCAACCATGGAGGAATATTCTGGAGTACCAGGCAGGAAGATTACTGCAAGTTGGAGGTCAGCCTTGTCTACCAGGTAAACAAGAGGTAAGGCAGGCGGGATTGCATAATCTGATCCTGCTTCAGTTTTTTTCTTCTTCTCTTTTCTCTCCTCTATGGAAAATTCACACTTTTCTTTGAGCTGTTTTCGAGCCCTTTTGGGATATATTGTAACACAGGGTGCAATTCTGGGTCATATGATAATTCTATATTTATCTTTCTGACAAAATGTTCAGCTATTTTTACAGTGACTGTACTATTTTATATTCCCACAAGGAAAGTGCTGCGTCCTTGCCAACCTCTCTCCCCACCCCCTGCCCCGCCACCATTTTTTAAAAAGAAGTTTTATTTATTGGCTCGTTTATTTCTTTGGGCATGGTTGCATGTATACCTACAAGGTCACAAGTGAGTGAAAGTCAGAGGTCAGCAGTGAGTCTCTCTTCTAGGACAATTTTTGTTGTTGTTGTTGTTGTTAGTTATCTGTGTAGCCCTGGATGTATTGGAACTGGCCGTGTAGATCAGATTGACCTTGAGATCCACCTGCCTCTGCCTCCTGAATGCTGGGATTAAAAGTGTTTCACCACCCCGAGGAAACAAACAAACAAATAAAATGTGTCTGGAAGTTTTTGTTGAAGAGGGGGTTAGATACCCTGAAATGGTATTGATAGACTATTGTAAGCTGCCACATTGGTGTTTGTAACCAGGTTCTCTCGAAGAACAGAGTTCGTAACCTCTGAGCCATTTTTCTAGTCTCTACTTACTTGTCTTTTTTTTTTTTTTTTTTTTTTTGGTTTTTCAAGACAGGGTTTCTCTGTGTACCCCTGGCAGTCCTGTAACTCACTCTGTAGAGCAGGCTGGCCTCGAACTCAGAAATCGGCCTGCCTCTGCCTCCCAAGTGCTGGGATTAAAGGCGTGCGCCATCACTGCCGGGCTTACCTGTCTTTCTTATATCTGTTTGTGTTTATGCCCATGCCATGTGTCTGTATAAGCGTAAATCATGAGTGTAGAGACTGCCAGATCCCCTGGGGCTGGAGTTATCAGGCGGTTGTGACTGTGCTCTATGTAGCTACTGAGAACTGAATTCTTTGAAAGAGCAGCATGTTCTGCTAAACAGAGAGCCATCCCTCCATATGGTCTCTCACTGAAGCCAGAGCTTACAGCTTGAGCTAGCCTGTGCTGGTCCTAACACCTTATGAGCCCCAGTGGTCTGGCTGTCTCCCACATCCCCAGTGCTAGTGTTAGGGCCACTCAAACTTGCAGCACTGGGGACACAAAAACTCCTATATCCCCACAGGTGCTGGAATCTGAACGTGGATCCTCATGTTTAACTCACTGAGCCGTGGCCTCCTCCTTCCCTCAGCTTTTCTTTGTTTGTTTGTTTGTTTGTTTTCCTCTTTCTCCTTTTCTTGAAAACCTCTCTCTGAGCCCTAGCTCTCTTGGAAATCACTGTGAAGACCAGATTGCTTTGAACTCATGGATGATTCTCCGGCCTCTGCCTCCTACGTGACGGCTGTATTATAGGCCTGTGTCACTATACCTGGGTTTGCTTACCCAGCTCTGTCTCTCTCTGTCTGTGTGTGTGTGTGTGTGTGTGTGTGTGTGTGTGT
>JADRCD010229515.1:0-18211 GCA_019843815.1 Montemys delectorum
AAGTCACAGAAATATGTCTGTTTCTGTCTCCTACATCCTGAGATTTTTGCAGGAATGTGAGAATGGCTGACCCCATGACACCTAGACATCATTATATATTTAACTCCATTTGGTCTTTTATAATCAACACTTCTAAGGAAATGATCATTTAAAATAGGCAATACGTACATTACCAATTGCTATCTTGGAATTGAAATATCTGTGATAGGCTTGTAGTTTGAATAGTTGTGTTACTTTATGAAGAGTTTATGGAATTTATAGGAGATGATGCTTGCCTGGTAGCAGTGAGCTACTAGGAGTAGAAACTTCAAAGTGATGGTGGCCTGACTTATGCCAGTTTCCAACTCTACTTCCTGGTATACCATGATGTGAACCTCCACCACATGCCCTGCCTCTGCCAATGCTGTCGGCATCACGCATGCTGCTGTATTAGTGTAATGCTCTGAGACCTCTCGAACCCGAACAATGATCTCAAATAAACATTTTATTCCTTAAATTGTTTATTTCAGGTGCTGCTGTGGTCACAGTGATGCAAAGGCAACTGATGTGTATTAGTTTCCCAATCTGTTCAGTGACATCAGTAACAACTTAAGGGAGTTATTACAGTCTTTATTTGGCTAAAAACGTAACAAATGACTTTTCTCAGTGAGCTCCAGATTATTTAGTGATAAAACAACAACTAAAGCAACAATAAATAATTACTGGACACCTAAATTTTATCTATTAGTTTCCTTTACCTAATCTCCTTTTCTCAATACCTTTATACCCATGTGATCAAGTCCTGCAAGAGGAGATGAAGACATAAAAACACTGGAGGAATATGGCAGAATTGCATATACCAAAGAACAAATTTGCATTTGAACTTGTTTGTATTTGCACTTCTAACCCGTCTTCCAATGCTGATTTTCATTACATTACAGGTGTTGATAGGTGCTGTGAATAATATGTGGTAACAGTAGGGTAAAAGCATGGACCATTCAGGAGGCTGAGAAGACACAAATAACCAAATCATTTTCTTACTTTTCAACAATAGATTTCCTCAGGAAAATGTGAAAGGCATGTGCATTGAAAAATGCCATGTTTTGCATGTATACACCTTTGACATTGTTACAGAGACAACATGAATTCAAAAAAGAACAAGGGTATGTACCTAGTGATGTTCTTTCAGATGGTGTTGAGCTATTCCTTTGGTGCGTAGAAATGTATTTTTCTATTATCCTATAGTCAACTTTCTGAGATTTGGTTGAGGCCTGAAATTCATCATTCATTTTATATTTATACATTCTAAGAGATTTTCACACAAAATTTGCTCATTTAACTGTGGCCTCACTGTAGGTTGTTTCTCATTTTTTATGGCCGTAGGAAACTGAAACTCAGCAGTTGGAATTCAGCTGACAAATTAGATTGTGGTCTTGCACTTATATTTATGTGAGAAAAAATAGAATGAATATCATTACAGAGCTTCGTTGAATGTAAATACTCCATTTTAACAAGTGACCTCTGTAAATTCCTTTGTACATGACTTATGATCCATTTACTCATTAATAATAGTTGAGATTTTTTTGTAGTTTTATTAAGCATGCAGTTTTAAGAAGTGCATTTTATATAATGTGTGTGAACTGATTCTGCTTTAATACAGACATACAAACTAACTCATGTTAATGTTCTTTACTTGATAACCTTGATCTTCACCCACTTGTCATCTATGTAGTGACACGATTAACTGTGGGCTAATGGGTGTGCCTAAAGAGAAACAAAATGGAATGTCTTACATAAGAAATCAAGTCACATTTTTTACTCTGTTACTATTATTATTATTATTATTATTATTTATCAGCACTAGAGGTGACTCAAATTTGTTATGTCACATTGAACTTACCTATTGCAATCTGATGGTACGGAATGATGAGGTCCTTCTGGTGCTGCTTTGTTTTGAGACAGAGCTGAGTTCCGTAGCTCAGATTTGCCTAGAATTTTTGATCCTTTTGCTTTTACCTCCTCAGGAATAGGAATACAGCATTCCTACAGGTCAAGCTAAGAGACTATTTTTTGTATAACATTCTCTGCATGTAGCAGTGCTGCTTTTTTTTACATAGATTTCAAATGAAGATTTAGAATGTGATGAGTTAAGCAGTGAAGGAAATAACTATATCCAAGCTATTCATGGCTCCATTGCAGTTAGGGAATGTAAAATAATGACGTCACTGTACTACGTGTGTTGTCTACAGTGATGGATGGAGACATAGGTAACTGATTCTATTACCATGATGTCACAATAAAAGCATAAATTAAGTGTGTAAATTTGATCAAAAGGAAAAAAAATTGATTGGTAAATTGTGATTGTGTCCCTGAAAATGTTTTATTTCTTCTGAAACTTGAAGTGTAAATCAGCCTTTAGAAGGTAGAGAGCTCTGGAAAAGAAAGATCTCAATAACATAGAGAGAAAGGCAGATGAGCACAGGTATTGGCAGGAGTAGAAATATTTACAACGCAAGATTGATATTGAGTTGACCGAGAAGCAAATAATTGTGGGAGGAACACACACTAGGCATAGCTTTGATTGGGAAAATACTATTGTGTTGTTATGGATTATTGTATTGTTTACTTTTTTCTGTGTATTACATGCTCTTCTTTAAATAAAAAACAAGAACAAGAACAACAACAAAACCAAGCCCTCTGGGGAGACTTACACAGTGATACAGGAGTTGGTCCAAGGTCTGTCCTGAATTCAGATATTACCTTGGAAGTTAGAGTGGTTCAGTAACTTAGGTTTGCTTAGCTAACTTACTGTTTTCCCCCAGATAAATGCAAAAATAGTGTATGGTCATGACCCAAATTGTTAGAGTCCATTAACAAACTGAGAGACAGATGGGTGAAATTCAAAAGATGGTTGGAAGTGACATAGCATCTAGAATTTTGGCCGTACTGAGCTTGATAGCTAAGAGGTAAGCATTGGGAGACATGCAAAAGCCAAGTCATTGTTTAACTGTCAGGTATGATTTGATTTGGATAACTTGCAGTTATTAGGTACAAATTAAAGGAAGAATGACTCTCCGAACTCCCAAAGAAGATAGTGATAGTATTCAAATGACCAGAGAAGAAGTATTGCCAAGTCAAAAATTCTGTACCTCCTGTTTTCAGTGGCCTACATTGACTTTTGCTTATTTAATGTACCTACAATTTCCAGTCTCCCAAAGGAGATAATAAATCTACTTAAACACTCTTATTCTTTTATGAAGCAAAAAAGTATTTTATTTTTTCCTCATTATCATATAAGTAATGGATAAATATTACCTTTGCTAGTTCATGCCTCTTCCTTTCTTAATCCAAAAAGCAAAGTCTCACCTCTTTGTAAATGGGCACTTGAAGTTGCTGTGGTCATGGTGAATCCCCAGGATCAAACACAAGGAGTGCTTCTCTGGATGCTAGGTGATGTCTTTTCCTCTCTTAATTGAAATACAGTTCACCCAAAGTTCTAAAGTCAGCTCTTTAGCAATTCCCAGTTGTATTATTTAAAAAACATCAGTATTAAATTGATAACTTACCAATATCCCTAAAAGAAATAATATTGTTATTTGTAGTAACTCACTTTCTATGAACCATTCTGAGATCAGATAGTGACAGATTTGCTTTGTCGCTAGAGATTTGCCTGCTCTGGACATGTCCTCTTAAGTAAATGAGCAACAATATTTTGTCTTCTAAATTGGGCATTTTCACTTACCATATTTCAAGATTCATCTGTGCCACAGTGTGTATCAGTGTGTCATATTTGCTTATGCCCAAATAATACTAATAATATTTATCTATTTATTTATTTATTTATTTATTTACTCTTTAGTTGATAAATAACCAGTTTCTATCTTTGACTATTAAACATAATACTGCAGTGGATATCTATGTACAGGTTTTTTTGTGGATACAGTGTTTTCATGGGTACTAGGTCCATGCCTAGCAATAGAATTGAGTTTTAAGATGATTATGTGTAAGCAACTGAGGACTTCTTTGCCTGTTTACCAAAACAGGTGGATAGGAAAGCCAGAGAGGTTAGCAGGATCCGTTTTTAACACTAATCTGTATCATGCAATTTCCATTTTTGCAAGTGCTGCATAAATAAGGCAGACGTTGAAGAAGCATACTTTGGTATGTAGAGTGAATAAAACGATTTCCCTTTTCAGGAAGGAGTTTTTCTTTGTGAGTGGATAAAGAAACATTGGTTGCCTGAGGTAAATGAAAAGGAACCACTGTTTCCATGGAGCCAAAGCGCCAAAGCGCATGCAAAGCAAAGAAGCAGGCTCTGAAGACACACCATTTCCATGCGTTTGCATAAGGTCTGTCTCTCTCTTTATCAGAGCAAGCCATTGCTTTTATGAATTGCCAGCCTATTGTATAAAGATCCTTGTACCCACACATCTCCAGGGAAACCAGGAAGGATTTTTGTTTTGTTTTGTTTTGTTTTTTTAAATTCAGGATTGTCTTTCCAATGGGAAAAATGAAAACAAACAAATGAGGCAAACAAACAAACAAGCAAGAAAGCAATCAGTTCTTCCATCCAGAAAGCTGAGAACTGGAAACCCGGTGACCGGTTGGGCTAGGCCATATCAAGTTCCTGTAACCAGGACCAGAGGTGGCAAGTAATCTAAGTGACAGTTACAGCCAGGTGCTCACAAAGCTTCCACAAAGAACACCAGATGTAGCTAGTATCCAAAGTGACCTCTGCATTATATGGATGACTGAGCCCAAGCCACACATGACTTAAGCCAATGTAGGTAGCCTGTCTCTAGAAAGAATCTCCTTGGAGGGAATGATCCTGAGTTTGCTTTGGACATAATTATACTTCTTTGTGCACCAGGGATTGTATTATGCCCAGAAACTTTTTCCCCCTAAATTGTACTGTGTATAAATTGGTCGGGAATATACCGCCTGATATCGGATCATTTAGAAATTTTGTTCCAGGTGGATGAAGTCAATGTGAATTAAGTTTTCATTCTCACCCATTCACAGTTTGCTTCTCTGCCTGACACCTGCCGGAGTCCTCACTCACCTGAGAAGTCTCTAACCCTCAGTTCCCCAGCTCCTTCTGTAGCCTAACTCTAGAGCCACAGTCATTAACTCCATGGATACAGTCTGTGTTATATGAAACAGTTCCAAGTGGTCCTTGGGAATTTAAAGTGAGGAATCTATGTGGGTGGGTTTGCTTTGGAGTGGCTCTGTTCTCTGAAAATTGTCACCATTGGAATGTCTAACACATCAATAAAAATTAACAGGTGTTTATTATTGTTCACCATAGCCAATGACTTCTTAAGTGGTTTATAGAATAAATTACTGAATCCTAGCATGAATCTGATATATGAGGACAAAAAAAACATTATTGTAAGGATCATTTGGGAAACAGCTGTTTCCCAAATCCTTGTAGATAGTAGCCCAGATTTTAACCATGGATATTTGTTTTGGAAAGCTCTGTAGTCCATGGTGGCTGAGACACAATATTCTAGAACATACATTTGCTATTTTACTAGTCAGGATGGTTATGGTTAGTATTTGAGACTTTTTAGGGAACATCAGTATATTCTTGGTTGTGATACCACAATGATAAAGTAATGGATGTTCAGATTCTGTATTGTTGTGTTTACAGAGACAAGCTGATAGATGACAGGGAATTGAAATTGAAATAAATATTTATTCTCCTCTAGCCCCTCAAATTTTTGAAAGTCTACTCTATGATGAATGAGGATCCTTCTCTGTCTCAAACAGTTCTATAATCTTTTAAACCTTTTGTGCAGTACGAGCCAAAAAGGAATAATTTAAACCATCCAACAGCCAATAAAATAACACAAATTCAAATGAGAATATAAGACCTCCTTTATCACTTTCTAAATAATGACAGCCCCAGGAAGTTGCAATAATTTTGGGTGGTCCACTCCATCCATTTATTGCTTGAAAGGCCTATGTAGCAAGACAATTTCTTAATTGATATAAAGTTATGCATTTACCATCATAAAATAATATTTATGGGATTGTTCTTTATTGTGAGTTATTACAATGATCTTCAATTAATTCACAAGGATGAATCAAAATCTATTTGAAAAACACATCTTCTTCCCGTAAAATTTGCAAAAACTAGAGGAGAGAATATAAATTTATAAATGAGAAGTCAAGGGAAAAAGCCTACCTGTTATTGTTATGGAAATTCTATGTTAAGAAATACTAATTTGATATCCTAGCTCCATAATGCTTTTGGGTTGTCTCAATATTCTAAGGAAAAAATGGATTTACAATTAACATGCAGGGTTCTCTCATGCTTAGGTATGTTGAAAGTAGGTTCACTCAAGACAGTTAGAGCTATTTCACAACTTAATTGACCTTGATGGATGGCTGCAGTATAGCTCCATGTTCTAAAGTGAGAAAGAGGATAGACAGCCAGCTTAAAATAAATTCAAAAGTTGTAGAATGTAACTGAGAGTGAACAAGAAAAGTATGGTTCTGAAAGGTGTATTTAGGGACCGCTTTGCTGTACATGCTTCTGCCCTTAACTGGAGACAGAGGCACCATTTCCATCCTTTCATTCTGACTTCATATATGATAGAAATAGTTTGTCTTCTGTTTCAAGTCCCTCTAGGCAGACGTCAAAGCTATATTCCGAAAAAGTTGCTGTAATGAGCTCTACAGAATTATATGAAGACTTCTTTTTGATGACTCTTGTTTGTACTTACACATAACATTCACAGAGGAAAGGTTACCCTGTATAATTTCACTTCTTTGGCCTACTGGAATAGACAAAAGTATAATGAGACTCAGTGATTGCCATGGGTAGGACATGCTGGGAGGATGAAGGCTCACTTCACAGAGATTTTAGAAAAGATGGAATTAACTTGGAATTTTGGATTCTTCTGGTGAGTATATGACTCTATAGATGTGTGACTGACAATTCCTAGCGCTAACCTTAAAAGAGAGGTCAACTTAACTGAAGTAAATTTAGAGTTCAACAAAATTGAAACAATGGTTTGATCTTTAGTACTAAGCTATGAGTGTTGTTCTTAAATGGCAGAATGGTGGCAACATGGTTTCTAGGCATGGTTTTCAGGATAAATTGGAAATTCTTGAACCTTTAATTATCTGTTCATTTTACTGATGACAATGGGGTCCAGTGATATCTTCCTATAATTTAGGCTGGGAAAGATCTGAGTAAGAGACTGAGGCAAATTTGGAATCCTTTTAATCCATTTACTTTCTGAACGTCTCCAATAAGATGAAGTGAGTTTCTAGATTCTTCCCAATATTAAAGGAAGTGTTATAGCAAAAAATCCCAGTGCAGTTTGTTATCAGTTTTTATGAATTTGCTAGGGTAGAAAGTAGGATTGTCTTAACAGCATTACACTTGTTTAACTTGGTTCAAGTTTGCACATTTAGTCCATTACATTGATACAAAAAACAGTCTCTGGTTTGGATTTTCCTATTTACAATCTGAATCACATATTCCATTATATGAAAACACTGTAAAACAAACCTACACTCTACATTAGGGAAGCAGAAACAGGAGTCCTGAGAGATTTTCTAGGTCATCTTATGTACCTGGGCAGCAGAGGATAATTTTCCCTACACACACACACACACACACACCACACACACACACGCACACACACACATATAGACACACAATTGGGTATAAATGAAATTTACAAACAGTAGAATGTATCACAGAAAAATTATTAAACAGATATCTACAAATTCATATTACCTAGGAAACTCAAAATCTGTAGTCTTCCGGTTCTAACTAAATTGGATAATTCAGCATGTTTTTAATGCCTGCCTTCAGAAAGTACCTACAACCTCCTCTCTGCCTTGAATAGTTTTGATAAACAATTAAATATTTATACTGTATTTTAGACCGCACTGAAATGAGAAGATTTTCAGAAACACATTGCCTCACTAATGGTGTCTGTTTTTAATCCCCTATTAGCCTTAGAACTTTTCTATTTATACTAAAAGGTAATGATTTCCTCCATCATTTAACATTTATCAGTTTTCACCCTCAGATATGCAGGTTAGTACAAAATCACAATGAAAGCAAAAAGCTGGTCCAGCACACAGATGTCTGCTGAATACAGTGAGACTACACAAGTATAGAAAGAAGTAGCTTGGTGAAAATCCAGGTTAATATGCCTATTATATACTGTCTACAACTAATAGATCGTGGTAACAAAATACTTGATAGCCAATCTTCAGATTTTCTCTCTCAAAGTGACTCATTTGCTTGTTTGTAGACAGTCAAGTCAACAAAATCTGCATGTGAAAATGATTGGGATACTAGAATATCTTGCTATGACATGTTTTGTTAATCCCATGGTTATTTAGATTATGGACAAATGATGTTCATGCCCAAGTCCATGAAGGAGGCAACAAGAGGAAAGGGAATAAAGGGAATGCCCTGTATTGTTAAAAGACAGCTCTGTATTGTTAATGAATGCCCTATATTGCCCTGTATTGTAAAACTGGAAATTTACGATGGTTAGGGAATCTAACCATTTGAGACTGCCCTTGTCTGCTCACTCTTTGTAGTGAACTATTTTAAATTTAGATATATGTTTTTATGACCGACTTTTCTATTGTAGGTGACTCAACATGGTATTGCTAAGTGCCCTTTTTACTAAAGCATCTTCTATACATAAAAAGTTGTTATATGTTGGAGCATCTTTTAGGTATATGCCCAGGCGTGGTATATAACAAGGGCACATGTTCCACTATGTTTATAGCAGTCTATTTATAATAGCTAGGAGGTAGAAAGAACCCAGATGTCCTTCAACAGAGGAAAGGGAACAAAAAATGTGGTACATTTACAAAATGGAGTGCTACTCAGCTATTAAAAATAATGATAAATTTATGAAATTCTTAGGCAAATGGATGGAACTAGAAAATATCATCCTGAGTAAGGTAACCCAATCACAAAATAAGACACATGGTATGCACTCACTGATAAGTGGATATTAGTGCAAAAACTTGGAATATCCAAGATACAATTCACAGACCACGTGGAGTTCATGAAGAAGGATGACCAAAAGTGGATGCTTTGGTCCTTAGAAGGGGGAACAAAATACAGGAGCAAAAATGGAGATAAATTGTGGAGCAGAGACTGAAGGAAAGGCCATCCAGAGACTGCCCAACCTAGGGACCCATCCCATATACAGTCACCAAACACAGACACTATTATGAATGCTAAGAAGTACATGCTTACAGGAGCCTGATATAGTTTTCTCCTGAGCTCTGCCAGAGCCTGGCAAATACAGAGGCAGATGCTTGCAGCCAACAATTAGAAAGAGTACCTGGTTCCCTAATCGAGGAGTTAGAGAAAGGACTGAAGGAGCTGAGGGATTTGCAACTCCATAGGAAGAACAACAATATCAACCAACCAGACCCCCTAGAGCTTCCAGGGACTAAGCCACAACCAAAGAGTACACATGGAGGGACATATGGCTCTAGCTGCATATGTAGCAGAGGATGATCTTGTCAGGCATCAATGGGAGGAGAGGCCCTTGGTCCTGTGAAGGATTGATGCCCCAGTGTAGGGGAATGTCAGGGCGGGGAGGCAGGAGTGGGTGGGGGAACACCCTCATAGAAGCAGGAGGAGAGCAGATGGGATAGGTTATTTCTGGGGCTGGGGAAACCAGGAAAGGGGAATAACATTTGAAATATAAATAAAGAAAATATCCAATAAAAAAAGTTGTACCTATAAAAATTGGGCATGTTCAGTCAGCATAAACCGTTTGGGGAAACAAGTAATTACATATTATATTTATGTTACAAATGGCTCTGTAGGGGTTGTTTTATTTACATACAAATCACAAACAGATAGAGGGGCATTCTCCTTACCATTGATGGCTATGAGTTCTAAATCAGTTTCTATAGGTAGTTTTTGTTTTGTTTTGTTTTAAATGAAGTCTTAAGAGCTATAAGCATTTAGCTCTAAGCTTTCAAAATCAGAGACTCAGCTCTCTTGGTGTTCAAGCTACGGGATTGTTTCCGAGGGCTTAGATGCCAGCACTCAGTAATTAGGAGATGAAAGAATATATGGGTCTGACCTAGGTCCTATGCATACATATTATAGTTGTGTTTTCTTGAATATTCATTTATTTACATCCCAAATGTTGCCCCTCCCATTCTTTCTCTCTCCCCCAACAGGGGAGCTCTAAGAGACTGACCCACTAACCAAAGAGTTTGGTGTTCTTGATGGATTTCTAACAGTGGGAGTAGGATCTGTCTCTAACTCTTTAACCTGCTTTGGGGACACTTTTCCTCCTACTGAGTTACCTTATTCATCCGTGATGTAAGGTATATTCCTGGTCTTGTTGTAGTTTGTTATGACGATTTTGGTTGATGTCCCTGGGAAGCTGGATTCTCTTGGTTGGGAGTCTGAGAGGTTTTGGGTCAGGGAGAGGGGAGGCTGGAGGAGAAACCTTGGGGAAGGAAGGGAGGGAAAACTACAGTTGAGATGTAGTATATGAGAAAGAATAATTTTATAAAAAATAATAAAATACATTAAGATAAATTTAAAAGGAAGAAAGCTGTCATGTAGATTGCTAGTCATTTGTCCTTGAGTTAGTGAGAGGGGAGAGATTTTCTGACTGTTTAGGAGAATCTAATTTCTATGTCTTTGTCTGCATAGTGTGTACACAGCACATCTGATTAGGTGCTGAAAACTGATCATAGCTCTTTTTGAAACGGCAATGGTCATATTAACTAATGATAATGGGATGATAGTTACGAGAATTTCTATTTATTATTAAAAGCAAGATGTTTTGTGTGCATGTGGTATATATGTGTGCGTTTGCACATTTGTGTGTGGATTTATATGTTCATGTATACAGACATGGAAGATAGAGGTTGACATCAACTACCTTCCTATATGACTGTGTACCCTTTACCCTCTTTTACTATACTGGCATCCCCAATCTGCTTCCTTCCTCCAACTCCCATCCCACAGTCCTGCACGCACTTTTCCTTCACTTTGTTTTTGCTTTGTAGCCTATTGAGTTTAACCCAAGCTACTTGCATAGACGTGGGTATTATGCTATCTACTGGAGTATAGGTAACTTACCATCCAGCTTATTTGATACATGATGAACTCGGACCTCACTGATTTGGAAAAAGTAGCTAGCCAGAAGTTGCTACCCTCCAGTGATCTGCTTGTCTTCTTTCCTACAGGGCTGAGGTTGCATGTGCTTTCTGTTCTATGAACTTTCTTAGGTGAGCCTTAGGATCTGAACTCAGGTCCTCAGGCTTCTGTGACATCATTTGCCCACAGAGTAAACTCTCCAGCTCTGCTAATCAAGATACTTCCCCAGGAACACTGCAGTTCTTATCTTGATGAAACTGGTCAGACAGGGAGTATGCACACTTCTCTATAGAATGAAGAAATTCCCAGGAATTAGAGCATGGGAAAGATTCTTTTTCAGAAGTGAGGGATAATTTCTCATGGGCTTAAAATGGACGCTTCAGTTAAGGTGACAAATGAAGACTATGCTTATCTAACTCTGATGAATCTAAACAATCAATTTTAAAATAGAATGTGACTAATTTTTAAATGTATGGCCATTATATTTGGTTCTGCCCATGTTATGCTATAAAGAAGTGGTTGGTTAAGTTTTAATACTTATTTGCACAACATAGTGCTGTGTATATTTCTGATATAGATACACACAAATAGCCAGTGTTAACCTTAATATTCCAATCATGCAATCTTTAAAAGGAAGTTATTTGATGACAGAAGGCAAAATAAAGCAATTAATACATATGAATACCAAATAGAGGCTTTCAAATAGACCAGCTGAGATGGTTATTAATTTGCTTTCCATTTTTATTGGAGAGTGCATATTTTATGAAGTTGCAATATGCCTTTCAAATTATTACTTGAAGTAGTCATCCTTGAATACCTCCTCTCAATATTTTATTCATGATTAGAGTACTACCTGTCTTATGAGAACAAAGTAAAAAACAGGCATTCTTAAGAATTATATGATGTGGTGTATATGTGTAGATATGTATATATGTACACATATATACACACATATATATGTATATATATTTATACACATATATATGTATATAAATTTATGTTGCAAAAGCAAATTCAAGGGAGGGCAAGTTAGACATTTCTGATAAATGACATCACCTTTTGAATGGCTCTTTTCCATCTAAGATAATGCTGTGAATCTCTCTCTGCTCATTCCTGTATCATTCTATGTCACTTACTGTTTATCTCATTAGTTGAGCACATATTCTGACTATTTGATCAGTTTTGGTCCTGTGATTTTAGGAGTTAACAGGGCTTGATTCAAACCTGGAAGTCTTCAACATTGAGTTTCTTGATACTTTTCTTTCTTTAAATAGATTCTAAGTAGCGTTCAATGCCTGAACTTTTCCTTCAGTCTGAGAAGAGAATAAGACTGTTTCAAGAGTAAGAACATAGCTGTGCAGACAAAACTGAGCTAGGACCAGCCAGTGAGCATTGACTCACATCAAAGCCTTTTGTTTCAACATGTTTTGATATTCATTCCCAATACATAGTTAAGCCAGAAAATCACAAATTAAATTTCATTTTAGATGAAAATATATCACTTCTCTTTTTAGTATTTCAAAAGTAAGGTTAGAAGACAAAGTCTTATTTTTTTCTGTAAGATTTGGTATGTTTAGTTCTCAATTATTTACAGCATTAGTTTCTTCTTACAATTTCTAGAGTCCATAACATGCCCTTTATATGTCAATAGTTGCTTCCTATACCCACTTATACCTTGCATCTGACAGTAGGCATAATGTATTCAAACATCTTATGAACATTTCTATGTATGATTACCATTTTAGTTACCTATTTCCTTTTTTCTGCATATAAGAGTAATTGTATTTCTTATATATTAGTTTATCTAGAGAATCTATCAGCAGTTCTGGCTCATTCCAGAATAAAAATGCACGTTGAGGGAAATAAGATGAAATCAATGAAATGAGGTAAAAATATGCCATATTCATCTTGAGACAACATATGTAATCTTTAGACTTTTGATGTATTGCATTTATGTTTTAAGATTTTGGTTTGGGTTTATATTCTAAAACATAGACATAATTTAATATCAGAAGTATACTTTTTAAATATTACTTGGCTATTTATATATAAGTCAAAGTCTTACAAATTTGTTGCATAGCCTTCTGTAATATTTCCCATGGAGCAAGACTTCATTTCCACTTTTTTAGTGCCTAAGACTAGTTGAAGGGTTTTCTGTTGCCATAGTAACAGTACTTAGCTTTTACAGTGGTTTTCTCCATTTTTTAAACATTACATTATTTCATTACTGAAACTTAAGAGCTTTGTGTCAAATAATATTGTCTGTTCCTGATGGCTAAAAGAAACATGATTTCATATGCTTTCTGCTTGCATTTAAATTTGACTTTTAAATTATACTTATTTTAATGTAGCTCTATTCTCTCTTGTGTTTTGAGCTTTATTATATTCCAATTACTACAGTCTATCTTTACTCTTTTTTAGTTTATTTTTCTCACTGTGTTTTTTAATAAAAAAAATTGCTTTTATCCACCAAATTTAGGTTTTAGCTATTAAGTCCTGAAAAGAGGCATAGTAAATGGTGGGTTTATAGTAGACCTGAAGTGAATTCTCTAAGACAAAGCTGGGGCTCCATTCAATTATCAAAGACTCTTATGCATGGGCTTGAGAACTGTGTTTGATAAAGAAGGCATAGGAAGATGTCATCTATTGCTAAATAGAGACAAGAGCTAGTGTTCTTTGTATGTGGAGTAACATAGATATAACTATACAAGAAGAAAACATTGGACAGTAGAGGAAAGAAGTATAGGTCATTACAACTCTCATTAAGATTCTATTTATGTTTTTTTTATCCTTTTCTTTGATAAGACATTTGGGATATTCACAAATGTGTGCTTTGCAAGTTTAAATTGCCAGCATTGAATGCTCTGTTTTGATTCTGCCAAGTTATATTACATATATGATTTAAAATACTTTTAAGATTTTTTTCCTGAAATTGTTGGGTGAATGGATGTTTATGGACTTCCTAAGGGTGTAAAAGACATCACCAGTGTTCTTAGAGCTAACTGAACTTGGTTGATCTCTTCTCTGAAGTTCCATAACTAGAAGCACTGGTTAGATGATTTAGGACTGTTTTTTTTTTTAATTAAATGCAAAATAACACTTCTCCCTTTTACCACAAATCATGATATAATTTTAGTCTGATCTTCACATCTTCATATTCTCAGGCAAATGAGTTTTGACACTGAAAACAGTAAAGTGGTTGAAATAAAATAAATGGATAAAAGAGGAGTACACAAGTTTATGTTGGGGGAAAAGTCAGTAAACTGTTGCATTTCTTAGTTTTTCAATATTTAGTGAGGTTTTAAGGTCTAGAAATGAAGAAGAAAGTAGATGGGCCAAAGAGACTGCACAGTGAGTGAAACCACTTGCCACCATGCTTGATGACCTGAGGTCAGTCCCTGGTACTTACACAGAGATGGAGAGAAATGACTTCTGCAAATGGTCTCTGATCTTCACACACATACCATGGATCTGCAGAATCCACATACATGCTTATGCACATGCACATAGATGTTAGTGACACACACGTAATAAAAATTTTAAAAACTGAAGTAAGAAGAAAGAGAAAAACTGCTTCGCTGTTCACCTAAGCTTCCAAGGGCACGTATTCAGTGCACAAAATTAGTTTCTGTGGCAAACCATGGAGAGCTGTGCTGCCTGAGCTCATATACTGTGATAGATGTTATCTCAGCCACTTGTTATTTCGTGAGGCCTGTGTGTTAGTGAGTCTTCTGTTCTCTGCAATTAGTGCTTTGTGTTCCCTAATTAACTTAATGTCCATCAATTAGCAGGTATTGTTCTCAGCCTAAAAAGCAAATTTCAGTAAATTGTGCATATAAATGTGAGGTTATAAGGCAGTTCTTGCTAGGTACATTGTACTGACTAGACTACTGTTAATAACTATAACAATTAAATGTTGAAAGTTTATTTTATTCAAAATATATATCAGGTATAATATCTTTCAATTTAGTCCTGTTTTGCTATTGTAGAGTGAATTTCAAAGTGACATATTGTTTGTTTGTTTGGGGTCTTCATTTGTAGCATAGGTTAACCTTGAACTTATTATGTAGCCCATGTTGACCTTGAACTTGTTCAAGTGGTAGGATTATAAATGTGTCTTACTAGGCCCACCTTAAAAAAAGTTAGTCAAACCTTCAGAAATAATGTAAATATAGTAAGAAATAATTTATAGTATTTACAATTAGTTTACTTTGACATTTTTATCTGCTAAGTCATTTTCTGAAGAAGAAAAAAATATCTAATGTAATTGAGGGAAATTGAAAAGACAATGGTGTGAGGGCTAGGAAAATGAGCCTTGGATTTAAAGGCTCATTTTCAAATTCTCATTATTGTGTATGTGTGTGCCTATGTGCACATGAATGCTGGTACTTTCAGAGACAAGATGCACTAGATCTTTGTCCCTGAAAAGCATATTTAAAAAAATAAAAGTTATTCATTTGTGTAGTCAAAACACACAGGGCTGAATGGAACAACAAACAAAATTCATCTATCTGCTATGTCTAAAAAACACTTCTTAGCATTAAAGATAGACACTCCTGTAGACTAAAAGTGTGGGCACACATGCATGCAGTCCTACCAAATAAGAAAAGGAAATAATGTCTTAAAAAATTTGTTCAAACTAAAGCTAATCAAACTTATGAAGAGGAGTACTTCTTGGCAAGAAGATATTACCATCCTAAACATACGTGTATCAAACCTGTGAAACCTAATTTTATAAAAATTACTATTGGATTTTAGGAAACATCAACATCAGCTCATTACTTACAAGTAATTTCAATACTTCATTATGTCTAATATACTGGTCATCTGAACCTAACTAGAAAGAAAAAAGGAGAAGAAAATGACATTACCCATCAAGTGAATTTAATAGAGAAACAGAATATTCCACTCAAAGACCAAATAACACACAGTCTGCTCAGAAGCATGTGGAATCTTCTCTAAATAGACCATATCCTGGGACACAAAACAGATCTTTATAAATTCAAAAGACTGGAATAACACTGTGTATACTATGTGACCTTAATGCAAGAAAATTTAAAGTTGACAACAAAGAAAACTCTAGAAAATACATAAACTCAGAGAGATTAATTAACTCATTACTGAATGATTAAAAGAAGAAATAAAGAAAGAAATAAAAAATCTTCCTGGAACAAGTAAAAATTAAATGAACACAACAAAACCTCTGGGAGAAAACCCCAGTGGACTCTTGTCCAGCTCTCGTCTATGTATAGCTCTAAGTGCCTACATTAACAAACCAGAAAGTGCGTAAATGAACAATTTAATGATATAACTTAAAGGATTTTGAAAAACAAGAACAAAGTAAATTCAAACCCAGTCTACATAAAAAAATACAAATCAGAGCAGTAACTCAAATAAAAAAATAGTGAAAACAATACAAAGAATTAACAAATCTAAGAGCTGATTATTAAAGAAGATGAAACTGACTGAGGAGGAGAATAAGATATACTTATACTGTAGTATTAATAAACAATTATTTGAAAATATTTATTATTTACCTGTCTGCATATGCCATGGTAGCCTTGTAGAAGTCAGAAAATGACTTGAGTATATTTCCTCCTTTACCTTTACATGGCTTCCAAGGAGTCAGTGTTGGTCATCAGGCAAGCACGTTTACCCACTGACCATTGGGCTCTCTCTCTCTCTCTCTCTCTCTCTCTCTCTCTCTCTCTCTCTCTCTCTGTGTGTGTGTGTGTGTGTGTGTTTGAGACAGGGGTTTTTCTGTGTAGCCTGGCTGTCATCTGTCCTAGGCTGTCCTCTGTCCTAGAACTAACTCTGTAGATCAGGCTGGCCTCCAACTTAGAGAGATCCACCTTCCTGTCTCTTGAGTGCTGGGATTGAAGGCATGTGCCACACCACCTGGCAAGATTAATTCTTTAAATGGTACTAGGAAAATAGGTAGTGGATTCTAGAATTCAAACAGAATTAATAGGCATATGAGAATTGGAGTTCGAAAAGTGTTCTTTTGAATAAGAATAAAAATAATGCTCTTGTACATATATTTGGCTTTAAGAATAGCATCCATGTAATTATAATATGTCATAGACTTATTATATCATTCTAATACTGCCTGATATCTTTAGAAACATGGAACCATTTGACCATCCTTGACAGTCTTTTAAATGAGAAGATATGGGCAGTGGTGGCTCACACCTTTAATCCCAGCACTTGGGAGGCAGAGGCAGGTGGATTTTTGAGTTCAAGGCAAGCCTGGTCTACAGAGTGAGTTCCAGGATAGCCAGGACTACACAGAGAAACCTTGTCTCGAAAAAGCCAAACCAAACCAAACCAAACCAAACAAAACAAAACCAAACAAAACAAAACCAACCAACCAACCAAACAAACAAAAAATCAAAAAAACAAAAACAAAAACAAAAAAAATGAGAAGATATTTCATAGTGCATATGTCTTATGGTTTGTATTACTCACAGTTGTGGCATTTATAGGAGAATGAGTTTCCTAATCTGATGACTCTAGTGAACAGCACAATAGACAAGGAAATTTGGTCAGTCAGAATCTTTCTTTTTCACTCCACTATCCACGTTTGGATTCTAAAATGTATGAGTTTCAGTTTTCTCTAAATACTTCAGGAGTATTGTGTGTGTGTGTGTGTGTGTGTGTGTGTGTGTGTGTATTTGATTACTACGAAAACTGAAAAATGCAATGTTATGTTAATACTCACTAAATATATTTAAGTTATTGTCTTAAATGACTCTTGACAAATTCAATAGAATCTGCTAGGTCGATATTGTTAGATAGGAAGGAGAAACGAGAAGGTTTGTTCTATTTTTTTTTTTTTTTTACAGAGAAAGCAAAAGAGAAAAAGTAAGGAGAAAAGAGGAGATGGGAAATAGAGAATGAGGATCTTTTGGGATTTAAAATTAGTAGGAAAAAAGGCAAGTAAACAAGTATAGAAAACTCCTAAAATATCAGTGCATTTAAACATAATAATTAATTGCTTATAGAAAACCCAGTGCTCTCATCTGTAAAGAAATCAAAGGACTTGTCATGTGGTTTTAACCAGACCAGCAGGACAGAGACTAATTCATAACATTTCTGAACATC
>JADRCD010229518.1:0-10940 GCA_019843815.1 Montemys delectorum
TTCCTTTTTACTGGATATTTTCTTTATTTACATTTCAAATGTTATGCCCTTTCCCAGTTTCCCCCCCTCCTGGAAGCCCCCTATCCTATCCCCCCTCCCCCTGCTTCTATGAGAGTATTCGTCCACCTACCCAAACCCACTTCCCCGCCCTTGATTCCCCTACACCGGCGCATCTATCAAGCCTTCGTAGGACCAAGGACTTCTCCTCCCCATGAGTTGTAATATTAAACATGAGTGATTTAGAGTATTTTATTTGCCAAAATTGATGCTTTACCTATTTATTATGAAAGCATAATTATTTGTGTCAGAAAGAGGCAGTAAAATATATTTATGCTTCTTAGCTATTGAATCAGTCAGCATCAGAAATACAAAGGTAGGTGATATTGTCAAGTATTTGTTTACCTTCTTCTTGAAGAACAAGTTGATAGATATATTAACATGAAAGTTAAGGACTAGAAAGATGCTGCTTCGTTATTTCAAGAGGAGCTAGGTTAAATTCCAAGCTTAAAACCAGCTATAGCTCCAGTTCCGAGATATCTGATACCGTCTTCTGACCTCTGCAGGCCCAAGGACTACACATGATATGCCAACATACACACAGACAAAACATTCATATACATAAAATAAAGGTTAACCTTTAAGTGGCTCTATTCATTTTAGATTAAAAGATGGACTTTTAAGAAGTATAATTTTGGTAAATCTTGATTATTATTGAATACTCTAAATTGACTATTAAAATGCAGTTTATACTCTAATAAATTTTTATACAAACCACACCAGAATAATTTAAAACTGAAATACTTTTGTCCATGATTTGCTTTAACAGGCCATTAACCATGGTGGTAGGGATTCTGGGATTAAAATAACAGTCATGAATTCCATTATTAGGTTAGATCTTTGGAGGATGTCTTTCTATAAGCAATAATTGAAACAGCCCTACAGTGTTCTATCAAAGGAGCTTCATTTGTTTTAATGCCCGTGTCTTTAAGTTAACTTCATCCCAAAGTAGTATTTCAAGGTGGTTCTTGGAAGCATTTACAGGATTCACTAGGTGACCGGAAATGAAAATGCCTTGCCATCAGATTTCTTGAGCACTAATCGAGGAGCAATTCAGGGAGGTAGATTGCTTCAGCTTCTCTGGCATCCTGGGTATCAGAACAGCTGCTACTTGTGTGGACTCATGGAAGACAGAGAGGGGAAGCCATCCCTTTTGTCTGTCACCAGTGCTGGAAATGGGTGAAAACTTATGCTAGCTCCCATTCCAGTTCGATCCAGCCCAGCCTCCAGAACATTAATACGGCTGCTTCTCATGACTCACTTTTTCTAACACAAGCTGACTCCACCCCTCTTCACTTCTCCTATTTATCATTTACTTTAGTAGATGAAAAGATGATAAACTACACATAGAAGGAAAACTTACACTCTTATTTGCAGTACATGAAGTCAGAACTACCCTATCCTTGCATTAGTTTTAGGTGACCAGAAGGAAGGTTAATGGTTTGCTTTGGATTCTCGTTAAAAACAGAAATTAAAATGGGTGAAAAGAAGCCAGGATTTCTTTCCTAACTTTGGTGAAAGGACCATGACTCATCATCGTATTAAAGGCATACAGGGATCTTAATTCCAGAGAGGAACATATGTTAGTCCCAACTGTTTCTACATGGGCTGTGGTGGTGATGAGCCTGGAGAAAGTGTAAAACCACACTTACATTCTTACATTATGAAACAGAATGGGCCTGAAGTAGACACTGAGTAGAAAGGAGCAATGACCCATTGCCTCAGTTACTACAGCCACTTGCCTCTGGCCCAGAATTCTCCTCAAACTCTGAAAATGTTCTGACACCAACAGTTCTATTTTGCACAACTCTTAAAAAAAACTAAACAACCGAAGTTATTTTTGAAACATAATTCTATACACATACACATATTCAAAGAACCTAGATAGGTCTGAGCTTACAGTTTCCCTAATTACAAGGACACTCAAACATATGGAGAAGATAGCTTTGTATTTAAGTTAAGACTTTATATTCAAAAGGTTTCTCTCCCCCACCCTCCTTGTAATGGCTTGCATATGCTTGACTCAGGGAGTGGCACTATTAGGAGGTGTGGCCTTGTTAAAGTAGGTGTGTCACTGTGGGCGTGGGCTTTAAGACTCTTGTCCTAGCTGCTTTTGGAATAAGAGGTGGATCTCTCAGCTCCTCCAGACCCATGTCTGCCTGGAAGCTGCCATGCTCCCATCTTGATGATAGTGGACTGAACCTCTGAACCTGTAAGCCACTGCCAGTTAAATGTTTTCCTTTTAAGAAATGCCTTGTCATGGTGTCTGTTCACAGCAGTAAAACCTCCTTCATTTCGTTTTATTTTTTTTTTATGTAATTTTTTTGGCTTTCTAAGACTGTGTCTCTCTTATACACTCATGTCAACCTCCAACTCTTGATGTAGCTGATGATGACCTTGAACTCCTGTTCTTCCTGCCTCAACTTCCCAAGTGCTGGGATTACTGGTGCGGGCATCATATTGAAGTCAACAAAAGCTGTCTAACTGGGTGCAACTTACAGGCAGACAGGATAATAGGGTAAAAAGTATAGGTAACAGTTGAGAGATTACTAAATTGTTGGATTTGCTTGCTTCTCTGCTTTGCTCCCAAGGTGCTCATTTGAAAGCACAAGTCATTTGGTGAGTTAGAGAGCACTCATCAAGAAATGGGCCAGCAACAGGAAAGAGTAGAGCCCAGAATAAGCACAAGGAAAAACTGCTTCCCAAGGCTCTAGATGCCAGTGATTTTCCACTCCTATTAGGATTTTGATTTCTTTCCAGAAGGATCTCAGCAGTGGCCACCTGCCCAGGGAGAAAAATATTCATTGTCTTGTGCCAACTGCCCTGTCATGGCTGTCTGTAGCAGTTTGGAGCCCCTTGGTTTTCACATTCTCTGCCTATTGGAGGAGCCCAGCTGCCCCCACTGAGGAACAAGAGGGATCAAATAAGCAACAGGTGTCCCTGAGGTCCAGCCTGGGTAGAGGAAGGTGCAGGTGGCTAGTGATTAATCAGCCCACCACTGCCAGACAGAGTTGTTTAGATTTTGTAGCTGAAGTCTAAAAGCCAACAGCATAGGTACAGATGTCTCTTCCTAAAATCTGTTCTTTCTTCATCAAGATCTAGCACTAAAAGTACTTTAATTGTCTTCAGGGAGCCCAGTATATCATGGTCCCTATCACCCCTCACACCTACATGTTTCTAACATCTTTCCCAGTAAATCGAAGGGCTATCACTCTTTTTAAGGTTAAGTGCAGCTTGCTATATTCTGTTCACAGTCTCCTTTGTCTACAGCGAAATCATTCCCTGCAGGATTGAATAGGTTGCAGATACCATTTCTCAACAGTGGAGCTCTTGCAAAATCTCCAAGAGAGTCTAGTTAACAATCAAGGCTGTGAACTACTGATTTAAAAGTTGCAGCAGTTACAGGGCTGGAGTAAAAACTCGGAGCCTGGGTGACTGCTCTTTCTGAAGACCCATGTGAAGTCCAATCAAACATATAGCACATGCACATTTAAAAAAAAAAAAAGATAAATCAGACATCAAAAAGGAATAGTGGTAACTTATTTGATATTTATCAATACCACTCGATAGTTAAACCTTTGTACTTAAAGAGTTTACCAAAAAATTAGGTGAACTGACATTCGTTTTGATGTATGATGTATTACGGATATGGAAGTGATCATACATAGGGAAAATGTGTGATACTATAGATATCAATATCCTGGGGCAGGGCTAAGGGTAGGAAATGAAATCAATGTTAATCCAGGCCCACAACTGAATCCTGGCTTAACTCAGGTTTCAATGGCTCTAAAACCCAAGGATTAACTAGACAATGCCTCTGGTTATAGCCCCCCCCCCCCCTTTCTGGAGATAATTTTCTTCACAGAACTAGGTAAAAGATCATCAAACACTCTAGTAATTTTATATAAAACATATCTGCTCATCGGGGCCATATCTCTGTGATTGTAATTATCAGGCTGTGCCAGGGTAAACAAACATTGTCATTTTCCCTCTTCTCTTCTTGTCACTCTACTATAATGGCAGTAGCTCATTCTTGGGGAGCGCCACCCCCACTCTTGTTTCACTCTTTGGTTTCACAACTCAGTACCAAGCCATATTTTTTAATTCAAATAAAAATGGAAAAGTTCTGTAAACTCATAAAAAGTTATCTGTAAACTGAATTTACTAATGTTTATAGGAATATATCCAATAGTAAGTTTAGATATTTTCCTAAAATACAAATTTATTTTACTTTTTAAATGTTTGATCATTTACATAGAGTGTATACTGTTTATAAAACCTGCCATTTTCTTTTTCCAGATTATAATATATAATTTCCTGTTTACATTTCCTCCCTCCAAACACTCCCTCCTTATTTTATTTTAAATTCATGGCCTTTTTTCACTAATTGTTGTTATAAGCGTATATGCATAGACAAGTATAATCCCAAATGTAGTTGGCGTGCTCTGTATAATGTTATTTGTACATGTGTTTTCGGGACTGACCATTTGGTATTGGATAACAAATTGGCCTACGCCTCTCTGGGAAAGCTGATTTCTCCCAGTCTCAGCACTCCTTGGTTGTCTGTAAATTATTTTGTCTATAAAGTTGGGACCTTGTGTCCTGTTCCCTGTCCACTTTGGCACGGTTGTCCTTGTTGAAATTTAGACAGTCATATCAGTGAGACTTTATGGATGTAGCTTCTGATGTTACTAGGAAACCCAGTGTCACACCAAGCTCCCTGATCTTCTGTGTCTTAAAGTCTTTCTGCTCCCCTCTTCTACAATGTTCCCTGGGCCTTAGACACAGGAGTTATTTTGTAGATATATCGAGGAGGGCTGAACTCCACAACTCTCCATTTTGATTGGCTGTGTTTTGTCTGTATCAGTCCCTATCTGTTGCAAAAAAAAAAAAAATAATAAAAAATAAAAAACAAAAAAATAAAAAGGAGTTACCTTGATGAGGGCTAAAGACTACACTTACCTGTGGGTGTAAGAACAAATGTTTAGATTGCTTTTGAGGATATGCTTTTTTTAGTTAGAAGAGAACCTATAACTACCACAAGATCCATGACTTTCTAGTTCTGTGTGGTTGATTAGGTTTCTAGTTCCATGCATCGTTTTAGTTTTAATTAGAAAGTTGTTGGTTAGGGTTAAGGCAGGTGTGCCACTACTGCACCCTTAAGGGTATTGTACCATGCCAGTTCATTGTTGTAGTTCATGTATGCCGTAACCGAGCGGGCCTCCTGGGTGCCTCCCTCCTTTAGAAGCTTGCATGGCATCTTTTGATACCATGAAAACTGGTCCTTGGGAAGAGACATTCAAATCAGTTCCAGCTCGGGAGCCTCTGAAGTCTTCAGCAACAGGGACTTAGCTTGCACCCCTGGGTACTAACCAAAGGCAATAGTAATTAATAGCCTAATGTTTTGGGAGTCTCTTGGGCAACTTCTCATGCATGGTGCTGTGGTTTTCAACAGGTGATCTTTGGCTCTTGTAGGGACCATTATCAGACCAGATGGGAAATTTCCATTTAATCTATATATGTGTGTATTATAAGTTGCTGTTGTTGTTGGGTAGTTGATAGTGTGGTCCATTATGACTTTTCTTACTGTTGTCTTGCCCTCCTTCTATAATTATTTTATATTTTCTTTTTTCCCCTCCCTAATTAGAGCCCCCTTTTAGACTCTCCTGTTGTTTCCCGGTTTCCCAATCAGATCATTTATACCTTGCTTTTATCCCCCTTTCTGTTGATCTTCCATTCACCTATCAGAGCAATTGTCCCTGTCTTAGTTAAGATTTTGGATGCTTTTATGAAATAACATGACCAAAGAAGTTTGGAGAGAAATGGGTTTAGTTGGATTACACTTCCAGATCATAGTTGATCCCTGAAGGAAGTTGGGACAGGAACTCAAACAGGACAGGAGCCTGGAGGCAGGAGCTGATGCAGAGGCCATGGAGGGGTGCTGCTTACTGGCTTGTTGGCCATGGCTTGCCTATCCTGCTTTGTTACAGAACCCAGGATGATATCACCCACAATAGGCTGGGCCCTCCTCTCTCAATCATTAAGTAAGAAAATGCCTCTCCCTAGAGTGAGACTGAGAGTCATCTTTCCCCACACTCCTTACAGTTTGTACAGCTTGATCTTATGGAGATAATTTCTTGAGATCATATCCTTTCAAATGACTTTAGCTTGTATCAAGTTGACATAAAACTATCCAGCAGACTGTCATTTTACCTTCCTGTTTCTACTGTTACTCCAGGATAAGCAGTCACAACTGAAGATTAAATGGGAGCTTCCAATGATAGAGAACATGTGATGTCTTTCTTTATGGGTCTGAGTTACCTCATTCAATATGCTCTTTCTAGTCCTATCCTTATACCTACAATGCCATGATTTATTTTTTCTTTACAGCTGAGTAGTATTCCATACTGTGTGTGTACCCTGTTTTCACTATCTGTTTATTGGTTGAGAACATCTAGGCTGTTTCCATTTCTTAGCTATGGTGAATAGAGCAGCAATGAACGTGGCTGGGCATGTTTCTGTGAAATAGGATGTTGAGTCCTGTGGGCATATGCCAAAGACTGGTATAGCTGGGTCTTATGATAGATTCTTTTTCAGCCTTTTGAGAATTTCACACAAACTTCCAGAATGAATGGCTAGACCAGATGGCAATCCCACCAACAGTGGGCAGGAGACTCACCTTTCCCCACACTCCATACAGAAAGACTGAGTCCTCTTTCCCCACACTCCCTACAGGAAGACTGAGAGTCCTCTTTCCCCACACTCCCTACCATGAGAATGGAGTCCTCTTTTACCCCACACCCAACAGTTTGTTCTCACTTGTTTGTTGATCTTTGCCACTATGACCTCAGCAAGATGAAATCTCCAAATTGTTTGGGTTTTCATTTTCCTAATTCCCATGGAGATTTTAATGTTTTTAATTATTTTTAGCCATTTTTTTTCATTTGAGAAATCTCTGTTGAGACGTCAAGACCATTTTTGAATGACTGTCATCATCTTGGTTTTTTTTTTTTTTTTAGTTCTTTATATATCTGGATGTTAATCTTCTGTCACATGTACAGCTAGCAAAGATTGTTTCCCATTTTATGGACTTCCTTTTCACTGGTGAATTATTAAGTCCAGTTGATGTCTTATGTGAATTAGTTCTGATATTTCCCTGGGTTTTTTTTTTTCCAGAAGACCTGTCTATTGGGCAAAGTAGGTATTGAAAGGTACTATTGTTGATGGGTTGATATTAATCTGTTTAACTAAATCTAGTGATACATCTTTTTAATGAAATTAGGTATAAAAGAATTTGGTGCATCTATGTTTAGGATAGTAATATGGTCATCTTTATCTCCTTGATTAGAATGAAGCACCTCTCTATATCTCTTTGATCATATCTCTTTTGTTTGAAGTTGGTTTTGTCAGATATTAGGATAAGTACACCTGTCTGCATCCAGGTCCCATTTGATTGGAGTGCTGTTGCTCTATCCTTTTACTATAAGGAAATGCCTCTTTTTAAACTAAGTTGTATTTCTTGTAGAAAAAAAGATGTAGATGGATTTTGTTTCTTGATATCTGTCCAGTCAGTTTGTATCTTTTGATTAGAAGGTTGAGGCCATTGCTATTAAAAATTATTATTGAAATGTGTGTTAGTTGTGGTCATTGTGTTGTAAGTTTTTTGGTATTCTTGTTTGTGCTCTTAGTGATACTTTGTGTTTTCATAATCATGGCATCAAATTTACTACTCCAGTATCTCTATTATAATCATTTCTCTCTTTAGCCCAAAATATTATTTTTTGTATTTTTTTTCTCTTTCAATGATATCAGATAATTTTCTGGGTACATTAGTCTAGGGTGGCTGTCATAATCTTCTAGTGGTTTTAGACTTAAAATGAATTGTCGGCATCTTGATTATCAGTTGAGAAATCAGCTGTTGATGGGTTTTCCTTTATAGAACTTACATATTTATTGACTCTTGCAACTATCAACATATTCTTTGTGTTTTAACTGTGGTATGCCATGGGGATTATCTTTTCTGGTCTTGTCTATTTGTGTTATGTGTGCTTCTTCTATCTCTATTGCCGTGTCTTTCTTTAGTGTGAGGAAGTATCGATCGTGTTGAAAATCTGGTCTGTGTCATTTACTTGGGGTTCTTCTCTTTCATCTATGCCTGTAACTTCTAATTTCTTTTCATGGTATTTCACAGATCCTGTATGTTCCTTTCATATGTTTTATTAAGATTTTTGTGTCCCTTGTTTGTCTGTTCTAGATCCTCTACTTTCTCTTCAAGTTCTGATAGTCCTGAAGATATCTTCTGTTATGTTCAATCTGCTTGGAAGGCTTTGAGTTTTCCAGTTGAATTATTGGGTTTTCAATTTCATGTTCATTGCATGTTGAGTCCTCTTCAATGTTTCTATCTCCTTACTGAATTCTTATTGAATTCTGGATTGTCATTGTCATTTCCATAATCCTTATATTTTTGTTTTCTTGGGTACCACCTAGGCATTTAGTGTGTTCTCCTTAATTTTACTGATTTGTTTCTTTGTATCCTCTTTAAACTTCTTGGATTCTTTAATGAAGTTTATGGGTTTTTTTTTTTCAAAAAATTCTGTATCCTAGGGTTTATCTAAGCAATTCTCATGGCAAATATTTCTACAGGACAGGTAGTTTTGGGAGAGAAGAGACTTGGTTGATCCTTCATATTGTTTGTATTTTTGCAAAGAGGTCTGGCATGTGGAGTTATTTTTCAGTTTTAAGGCTGATATGGAAATGTTGTTGGGTTAGAAGAGAGGATGTATAGATGGGGTGGATGTAGAGGTTGGAAATGCCTTCTGTTGAATGGAGTTGGGTAGACAGAGGGAACTGGATGTGCATTCTTGTCCAAGCCTGGAGTATGGGTATAGAGATGGAACTGGCTGGGTGGAAAAGTTGGATGAGTCCTGGTAGAAATCTAGAGAATACTGTTGGTCAGGCAGGGGAGACCAGACAAGCACTGAATGTCAGACCTTGGCTTGATCTGGTGGATTAGGGGGAAGGCATGGATGGTTAGGATCAGGAAGACTTACAGGCAATACCCTGGAGAACCAGGTAGGAGATCTGACTTGATGGGAGAGTTTGGATGCTGCATAGATGGAGCTATGCATGGTGACAGATATGACAGTCCAGGCTAGGCCCTGGAGAAGAATCTGGGGAGTCAGACTGGCTAGAGAGGTTGGATCCAGCACCAAGTGTTGATTCGAAACAACATAGAACAAAACAAATCATTTGTATTGGCTAGTTTTGTGTGTCAACTTGACACAGGCTGCAGTTATCACAGAGAAGGGAGTTTCAGTTGGGGAAATGCCTCCATGAGATCCAGCTGTGGGGCATTTTCTCAATTAGTGACCAAGGGGGTAGGCCCCCTTGTGGGTGGTGCCATGCCTGGGCTAGAAGTCTTGGGTTCTATAAGAGAGCAAGCTGAGCAAGCCAGGAGAAGCAAGCCAGTAAGGAACATCCCTCCATGACCTCTGCATCAGCTCCTGCTTTCTGACCTGCTTGAGTTCCAGTCCTGACTTCCTTATAATAAACAGCAATGGGAAAGTAAGCCAAATAAACCCTTTCCTCCCCAACTTGCTTCGTGGTCATGATGTTTGTGCAGGAATAAAAACCCTGACTAAGACAAATTGGTACCAGGAGTGGGGTATTCCTATGACAACCTGACCATGTTTTGGGGAGGACTGTGGAAGGACTTTAAAACTTTGAGCTAGAAGAGCCACTGTTAAGAACTCTGTAGAATGTCTGTGGGAGCTTGAAAGATCATGTTGAAAACAGTGCAGAAGATGGAGGCCTGGCTTGTAAAATTTCAGAGGGAAGATTAAAGACTCTTATCAGGGCCATGTTATTTTGATTGTGAAGATTCTGTGGTTCTGGTTAGCTGGGGCTAAAGTATCAGCTGTGATTAACAAGATACCAGAACTACTAAAAAGAGAACTTTACATTACTGGGACTATTAATGCTGGCTAGCTGGAGCTAAGAAATTAGCGGTGATTAAGAAGAGACCAACATCATTGAGATAACATCTACTGGGGAGTGTTTTCTGAGAACACAAAGAGGGTGTGTTCCAGAGATAGCCAAGGTTGTACCTTGTGCTGCAGCAGGACTTGATAATGTGTAAGAGTCACCAGGTGGTACTGGTTTTGACAGCACGAAGGGGTCTTGAAGAGCAGCTGAGGCTTAGCACAGTGAGAGGCCATAAAAGGCCATTGGTGAAGGTGCAGCCTCAGTTGCAATTGATGGCCCAGGACTAAAGGGGTCATGCAAAGGAGTTGAGGCCTGGCACCATGAAGAGAGCCTATGAGAGGCTATTGGTGAAGCCTAGTTACAGCAGATGACAGTGTTTTGGTGATGCCAGTACCATAAATGACCACCAAAAACAGCAGCAGCAGTGGAACACAGACATCTAGAGCCCCAAAAACAAGATGTGTGCTACAAAGGGCAGAGCTGGAGAGGTGACTCAAGCCCTTGGACAAGCCCAGAAGATCGTGAGTTGAATCCCAGTTGGTTTTGCTTTTGATTGTGACTGGGCCCTGATATTTTTCCCTCTTAAAGGAAGAATGTATTTTAGTGGAGCCCACAATTAAAAGACTTTAAATTTTAAAAGATATCAGACAGTTTAAATTAATTGAACTTTTAATATGTAAAGACTGTGAGACTTTAGACTTGGAGATAAATAAAAACATAAGGATTGAGGCTTAATAATAATGTATTTGTGTGTCAAGTTAACAAGGGGTCAATTGTATTGGCTAGTTTTATGTGTCAACTTGACATAGGCTGCAGTTATCACAGAGAAGGGAGTTTCAGTTGGGGAAATGCCTCCATGAGATCCAGCTGTGGGGCATTTTCTCAATTAGTGACCAAGG
>JADRCD010229519.1:0-12717 GCA_019843815.1 Montemys delectorum
GAGAAAAGTTACATGATTTCAATTTATCTGAATTTGTTAACATTTAAAAACATATTTTAAGTAAATAGAGTTAAATCACATTCTTGTTTCCCTTTTGTACCCAAACTCCTCCCAGAGACCCCCCTTCAATACCTACAATATCTTTCTTGTCATATTCCTTAAAATTTATAAAATATTATAATAATAAAATAAGTATTATAAAAGTTGTTTGATATAAAACAACAGTCAATTTAACAGTCTTATGTAGATGCTCATCTACAGCAATAGTGAAAATATATTTTTCTCAATATAAATTTTAAATAACTCCAAATATATTAACTGTATATTTCAAAATAATATATCACTACTAGTATTTTCCTAAATGAACATATGTAAAGTCTTTTTGTTTGTTTGTTTTGTGTTTAGTAGAGTTTAAAATCTTGGCTCTTACTGTGGTACAAGCCCAAAATAAGAACAAATTTTAGACATTGGGCTTCATTGTAATAAGGCTGTACTTCAATGACCCTCACATCACCAAAGGACTTTACCTCCATCGGTAGCTAAGCTGAGAGTTGACAGTTCTGCTGCACCAAGAAATGAATTGTAGGCATGATTTTTGGAAACAGACTTCCTGCTATGGTCAAAGCTATTTGACTTGAGTGAGTGACTTTATTGAGTGAGTTCTCAGCCCACAGAGAACAGGTTACATTCATTTAAGAAATAGTGTATGTAATAAGATGGTCTATCCATAAAGTCATTCACCAACTATTTCAATGAACAATGGTTCTGTTTAGAGGGTGGCACAGACATTAGGTGAGGGTAAGAATTTGGTTCATTAGCTGTGATAATTTGGAAAAGCATTCATCTCAAAGAGTAACTTATAAAGTCCTCTTCTTTAAACTTGATACAATAGTTACAAATGTCAGGCAAAACCTTCAGTCTCACTCTTTGTTGTTCTCTTATGAGCCACCTCTCTAGTTAATCCTCCATGTTTCTTATGGGTATATAAATACTTTTGAAATATATAAGCTGTTCTGAAAACCATAGTATCGTTTAAAAACATGAAATAAACAATACTACTAATAGAGAGGCTGAGATAGGAGAAGGAAGATTTCAAGACCCTTATGTTGCACACAGCCAGACACTGTCACGAGCAAACAAGCTGAAAGTATATATAGACTGTACAATATTGGGCCTGTTTCTCCAATTACTGAATTAGAGAGACCATGAGATAACAATTGACAAATTTCTAATTCCTCATATTATTGGATTGATTAGGATATGTTGGTAATATTAATTTTCAAATTAAGATATTAAGAAAAGGTAATTGTCCCTTCCTGTTGTTTTTGTTGTAAGAAGTGGAATTAGGTTTGTGTGGATTTGTTGAAAGATTACTTTCTTGCTTCTTCTAGGGTGTAGTTTTGCTCCTTATGTTGATGTTTTCCATCTATTATCCTTTGTAGGGCTGGATTGTGGAAAGATATTGTGTAAATTTTGTTTTGTCATGGAGTATCTTGTTTTCTCCATCTATGGTAATTCAAAGTTTTGCTGGGTATAGTAGCCTGGGCTGGCATTTGTGTTCTTGTAGGGTCTGTATGACATCTGCCCAGGATCTTCTAGCTTTCATAGTCTCTGATGAGAAGTCTGGTGTAATTCTGATAGGCCTGCCTTTGTATGTTACTTGACCTTTTTCCCTTACTGCTTTTAGTATTCTTTCTTTGTTTTGTGCATTTGTTATTTTGACTATTATGTGTCGGGAGGAATTTCTTTTCTGGTCCAGTCTTTTTGGAGTTCTATAGGCTTCTTGTATGTGCATGGGCATCTCTTTCTTTAGGTTAGGGAAGTTTTCTTCTATAATTTTGTTGAAGATATTTACTGGCCCATTACCTTGGGAATGTTCACTCTCTTCTATACCTATTATCCTTAGGTTTGGTCTTCTCATTGCATCCTGGATTTCCTGGATGTTTTGGGTTAGGAGCTGTTTGCTTTTTGCATTTTCTTTGACTGTTGTGTCAATGTTTTCTATGGTGTCTTCTGCCCCTGAGATTCTCTCTTCTATCTCTTGTATTCTGCTGGTGATGTTTGCATCTATGACTCCTGATTTCTTTCCTAGTTTTTGTATTTTCAGGTTTGTCTCTCTTTCTGATTTCTTTATTGTTTCTATTTCCATTTTTAGATTCTGGATGTTTTTGCTCATTTCCTTCACCTGTTTGATTGTGTTTTCCTGTAGTTCTTTAAGGGATTTTTGTGTTTCCTCTTGAAGGGCTTCTAGCTGTTTACCTGTGTTTTCCTGTATTTTTTTGAGGGTGTTATTTATATCTTTCTTAAAGTCCTGTATCATCACCATGAGAAGTGATTTTATATCTGAATCTTACTTTTCCAGTGTAATGGTGTGTCCAGGACTTACTATGGTAGGAGAACTGGGTTCTGATGATGCCAAGTCACCTTGGTTTGTGTTGTTTATTTTCTTTTTTTCTTTCTTTTTTTTTTGTTGTTGTTTATTTTTCTTATGCTTGCCCCCACCATCTTGTTATCTCTAGTGCTACCTGCCCTTGCTAAATCTGACTGGAGCCTGTCCTTCCTGTGATCCTGGTTGTGTCAGAACTCCTCAGAGTCAAACTGTCTCTGTGATCCTGTGATTCTGGGATCCTGTGACCCTGGGCTTGTTAGAGTACCTGGGAGTGGAGCTTCCTCTGTGTGTTGTGGGACTGGCTGAGGAGCTTGTGCCTCAAAGTCTGCTCAGGACACCAGCCCAGAGAGACTGGGTTTCCTGGCATCTTAACCTTCCTAATGCTGTGACCGGTCACTCAATGTAGTTCCTCATGCTGTGGAGACCCCCAATTATAAAGGTACTTAACTGCTACTTTATAATTGTAATTTGCTGCTGTTATATGAAACTGTCCCGCAGTTTCATGAACTGGGTTCTCTCTCAGTCCAAGGGAGGAAAAGACCTGAAACACAGAGTTCGAGAATAAAAGGACACGAAGCCAAGTTGAGTTCCAATCAAGGCTTCTGACTTTACTTTTGGGGTTCAGGATTTATATGTACATGAGAAAGTAAAGCTGGATTTCTAGGTTACAATGATATTTGCAAGACATAAACAATGCAGGAGGAGTCAGGAAATAGTCAGAAAAGAGTCAAGGGGAAGTCAAGGGGAAGCTGGGCTGCCAGGCATACCTGCTCTTGAGGGTGGAGGCTCAGAGTGTCCTGCATATCTCAGCACCAGATCTCAGCACCCGGAGAGGTTGGAGGCCCGTGGTGTGGGTGGGGGTCAATAGCGGATGTCCTCAGGCAGTCAGTTTGTTTACAGGCAACAATGTCCTCAGCCAGCGGATGTGCCAGCCACCAGGCATACCTTCCTCTGGAATCCTCGAAGGCCGAACTCAGTGTAGTGGGCCTTTGTTTTAGGCACAGTAGTCGTGAGTTGACAGTCTCTGGTTGTAAGCTCTGATGGTGCAGAGTTAAGGCAGGAAGGAGGGACCCAACAGTTATGAATCATAGTGTAAATGTCTGATGTACAGGATATCTGATCTGTGACCTCTAAGGGGGTCGAGACCCACAGGTTGAGAATCATTGATTTAGATGCCCCAAACAGATCCTGAAAAATACAAATTACCAAAATTAACCCAAAACACAACTAAAATGACCACTAGTTATGAAAGTCCTTGAATTAAAAAATGAAAACCTCATTTAAAAAAACCCACCTCAGGTAGTTCTGTTGGTAAATTCCATAAAGCATATAAAAAAAGAAATACACTCAACTTTACAAAAAAACAAGCCAGGCAGTGGTTGCAAACCCTTTAATCTCAGTACTTGGGAGGCAGAGGCAGGAGGATTTCTGAGTTTGAGGCCAGCTTGATCTATAGAGTGAGCTCCAGGACAGCAAGAGCTACACAGAGAAACCCTGTCTCAAAAAAACAAAAAAACAAAACAAAACAAAACAAAAACCCAAAAAACCAAAAAACCCCCAAAACTTTACAAAAAACAATTTCTAGAAATCAAAAGGTTAAGCCCACAACACAAAGCTGATATTAATCAAGTATCAAACCCAGATATTACAAGAAAAGAAAAGTACATATCAATATGGCTCATGAAGTAGACATGGAAATTCTTAACAAAATATGAAGGAACATGAGGCTGGGAGTGTAATGCACACAACAATGTGGAGTTGATAATAAAAATTTTAATCCTTTTTACACCCCACCAGGGCAAATAGGGCTTATTCAAAGGCAAGATTACTAGCTTTACATTCCCTTCTTTAAATATATATGTGGTTTTGTTAAACATTAGTCTTTATAACATAGTTCTTGTAGAAGTTTGATACGTACTTATGATGAATTTTCTCCCGTTTTTTCTAAAACCTCCCCATTAACTTATTAAACTCAATTTGAAGAGCAGCTTTGTAACAGAAGAAAACAGCAATGGAAAAAAGTTACTGTATGCTTTTCTGGTCTAGAAGCTCTCAGAACCAGTACATGCCTTTTGAAAATTAAAAGTATAATTAAAAGTTTGCTCATAGTATAAAATGTAAGTAATGCAAAAATATGGAATAACATAATCTATAGTGTCACATGTGGAGGAATAGTAGTTAAGCTCTTGATGGAAGTTCTGTGTTCTCTGATTTAATAAGGGCTGTGCCAGAGCAAGTATTCTAGGCTGAATCAATCACTTGTGAGCCACATGGTGTCAAGATATTGGGCAAGCAAGTAAGACTCACGAGTCCCACTTTCTGTAAAGAATGTGGATTAGACTTTCTTATGGTTCCTGTCAGCTGGAAGTTCCTGTGAAACCAAGGTGAGATCTCTTACTGCTGGACAGCATGGAGATAAAAGTTAAGTCTCTATTGAGCAGGAGGTGGCAGTGTTGTGGAAGAAAACTCCTGGCTCTTAAACCCAGTCAAGGCAGGTGGATTGCTGCACTTGGTGTTTGTACCCTGATAAAATTAGTGCTGTATTCAGACCCAATAGTTCCATGGTTTCTTGAGATTGATAACATCATTATCTGGGACCCTGATTTCCTATGGAATGAGACTGAATCTAAATATGAGTGCAGAAAGCTCACAGGAATACTGAAGTCCTGCTAAGCGCACACTTCCAGGCAAGTCATAGTCTTATGTGTTAGTTTTGAAAAAGTATTCCTGGCCGTTTTAAGGGACAGCTTCCTTTTATTATGGACTTGCAATCTGTCATGGATATTTTTAGTAAGGCAACGCTTCTCATTTGTGTTTTCACACTTCCTGAGGTGAAGGAGCATTCAAGCATATATATTTAATGGACTCTAAACAGCTTATCTTTAATACACTGTAATGAAATGTAAAAATTTGATATTTTTTCCTCTATCTTAAAAATATCTAAGGTCAGGTATGGTGGCTATCTCAGCACATGAGATACAGAGGCAGGGTGATTTAAAAGTGATTTAAAAGCCAATCTGATATACACAGACTTTTAGGGCATTCAGTTAAATCATGTCTTAAACCAACCAAATAAACCTTATTATAGTAGGGTTAAGACATTACACTTAAATGCACATTGTAGTATTCATCAGAACATACTAGAAGAGTATAATTTGATAGCTGACTGTAAGGGCAACGTTTCTTAAGGTTTCAAAGAATTGCCAGGCAGTGGTGGTGCACACCTTTAATCCCAGCACTTGGGAGGCAGAGGCAGGCGGATTTCTGAGTTTGAGGCCAGTCTGGTCTACAGAGTGAGTTCCAGGACAGCCAGGCCTATACAGAGAAACCCTGTCTCCAAAATACAAAAAAAAAAAAAAAAAAAAAAAAAAAAAAAAAAAAATTCAAAGAATTAATATGTCTTACTTGTGTCAAACTCCAGGGTCCTTCAGGTTTGTACTTTGGTCCTAGTCTTCTTGGGCCACTGTGATAAAAATCTAGAAACAAAGGTGCTTACTAAACCCAAATTAATTTTTTTTGTACCGGAAGTTGGAAAATCCCTAATCAAGGTGTTCACAGATTTGGTGTCTGCTGAGTCCTTGCTTCCCTAATTCATAGCCAGCACCTTCTGTGTCCTGCTACACATGGGATAAATGGTAAGAGTGCTCCTGAGTTTCTTTTTCATGGTGACTCCATTCCTATGCCCTGAATCATCTCCTAAAAGCCTCAGCTTCTCATACCATCACATAGGCTTTCAACTCATGAATCTTAGGGAGGCACAAACATGCAGACCAGTATAACTAGCTTTATGGGGAAGTACTCTCCTCTTAGAAATTCTGGAAGTATGTGATAACACACACACACACACACACACACACACACACTCTATATATGTATATTTCTGTATATGTCTCACATACTGCTTACATGCACACAGATATTTACATATCTATATCTGAACATGTATCTTATATACTGCTTACACACAGAGAGTGGTCCCCGCTATTTTCCTGCTGGCAGGAATACATGGACACACACACAGGATCCTTCTGCAGCAAACCTTTATTACCATGTGGCGAGGAGAGAGCGAGCCCTGGAGAATGCACTGTTTATATACACCCTGGAGCGGCGTGTTCACCTCTGATTGGCTGTTTGCTCATTACCTCATGAGACGCCTCGGGATAGGCTGTGACTTGGCGCTTTCTGGCCCTAGGCACATGCGCAGATGGGCTGAGACTTGGCGCGCTCTGGCCCTAGGCACACGCGCGGACTACGTGTTACAGGGAGAAGACACCGGATGCAGGCGCCATCCTGTAATGGAGGCTGCCGGCTCGGGTGTGGCTCTCTACAACAGAGATAGTTATACATCTATATCTGAGTATGTATGACACATACTGCACACACACACACACACACACACACACACACACACACACACACACACACACAAAACCCTCCAGGTCAAATTGTCTTTCCGGCCCTCTGGAAAATTTTTAGGAACTATCAAAGTTAATGGCCATGCCTATCATAAAACATATGCATCACGTGTGAATGCTCATGTTCTTACAACACTCTTGCACTGTTTGGGGGTAGTGCCATGACCATGCAGCTCGTAGGCACTCCATAGAACCCTGTGCAGAGGAAGTGTAGAACCCCCTTTGCTCGGCTCCTCTCTCTGCAGGGCTCAACATACTCCTTAGTGGCCCTGGGTCTGCAAGCAGGAACTCTATTGTTTCATCTTAGACGACATCTTGTTTCCTCCTCTATGAAGATGACTTTTACATTTTGACATTCACCTATAGAATCATTCTATATCGAAATTACATACTCCTTTATCTGTGCAACTTCTCGCTTTGTTCTATTTATTTCATTAAAGCATCACAAATGGTGAGTGAAAACGGCCCTCTCAGACAAATGTACTGCAGTGCTCTGTCCTCAGTTGCAGGAACTATTTGGAAAGGACTAGGAGGTGTGGCCTTGTTGGAGAGGGTGTGTCACTGGGGTTGGGCTTTGAGGTTTCAAAAAAACTCAAACTATTCATAGTTAGCTCTTTTGCCTGTGAATCAAGATGTAAACTCTCAGCACCATGTCTGCCTGCCTGCTGTCATGCTCCCAATTGTGGTAGTCAGGGACTTAGACTCTGAAATTGTAAGCCTCAGATAATCTCTTTCTTCTGTAAGTTTCCTTGGTCGTGGAGTCTTCAGAGCCATAGGCTTCATATGAACACTGCTGGCTCCTTGCTATTGGTGAGTTCTTGCTATTCAGTTATTTTTCTCCCCAGGGTTTTTTTTTTTTTTTTTACTATGTTTTTTTTTTTTTTTGTACAGTTACTGTTTCCTCTACAGTTTTCACTCTGTGCCTCAAACTCTCTTCTGTTTTAATGTCACTCTCTCTGTGATGACATCCTCATTTTATTCAATTTACTACTCTCCCTCTCCCGTCCCTATATGTGAACCCCCTCTGATTTAATTCCACACCACTAATGCCTTCTGATAACCACACGTTGTTCTTATTGATTCTCCAGCAGAGTACAAACCCTGCGATGGCAGGGAACTCTTTTTTGTCCACGTCTTCATTTTCAGTCAGAAGGGGAATTATCAAGAACTGTCTATGGAACATGTACATGCTTTTGTTCAAAGATGTTTCTAAGTGGTTATACAACTTTTTTTTCTTGGATATTTTCTTTATTTACATTTCAAATGTTTTCCCCTTTTAGGTCTCCCCTTCAGAAATCTCTTATTCCATCCCCTCCTCCCTCTGCCTCTATGAGGGTGCTTCGCTCATCCCTGCACCCACTCCCATCCCTGGCATTCCTTACACTGGGGCATTGAACGCCCTCAGGCCCGAGGGCCTCTCCTCCCACTGATGTACAACAAAGCCATCTTCTGCCACATATGTGGCCAGTGCCATGGGTTGCTCCATGTGCACTCTTTGGTTGGTGGTCCAGTCCCCAGGAGTTCCAGGGGATCTGATCTGTTAACACTGTTGCTCCCTCCATGGGGCTGGAACCCCCCTCAGCTCCTACAATCCTTTCTTCATCTCTTCCATCAGGGACCCCCAAGCTCAGGCCACTGGTTGGCTGCAAGCTTCCTCCTCTATATTTGTCAGGCTCTGGTAGAGCCTCTCAGGAGACAACCATATCAGGCTTATATCAGCAAGCACTTCCTGGCATCCGGTTTGGTGACTGTATACGGCATGAATTCCCAGGTGGGGCAGTCTCTAGATGGCCTTTCCTTCAGTCTCTGCTCCATACTTTGCCTCCACTTTTCCTCCTGTGAGCATTTTGTTCACCCTTTTAAAAAATAACTGAAGTATTCACATTTTGGTCTTCCTTCTTCTTAGGCTTCATATGCTCTGGGAATTAAATGTAGGGTATTCTGAAATTTTGGGCTAATATCCACATATCAGTGAGTACATACTATGTTTGTTCCTTTGTGACAAAGTCACATCACTCAGGATAATATTCTCAAGTTCCATCCATTTGCTTGTGAATTTCATGAAGTCATTGTTTTTAATAGCTGAGTAGTACTCCGTTGTGTAAATGTACCACATTTTCTGTATCCATTCCTCTGTTGAGAGACATCTGGGTTGCTTCCAGCTTCTGGCTATATAAATATGGCTGTGTGAACAAAATGGATCATGTATTCTTATTACATCTTCTGGATATATGGCTAGGAGTGGTATAGCTGGGTCTTCAGGTAGTACTATGTCCAGTTTTCTCAGGAACTGCCAGACCTATTTCCAGAGTGGTTGTACCAGCTTGCAATCCCACCAGCAATGGAGGAGCGTTCCTCTTTTTCCACATTCCTGCAAGCATCTGCTATCACTTGAATTTTTCATATTAGCTATTCTGACTGGTGTGAGGTGGAATCTCAGGTTGTTCTGATTTGCATTTCCCTTCACATTTCCTTAGTTGAGAATTCTCTGTTTACCTCTGTTTCCCACTTTTTAATAGAGTTATTTGGTTCTTTGGAGTCTAACTTCTTGTGTTCTTTGTATATATTAGATATTAGTCCTCTATCAGATATAGGATTAGTAAAGATCTTTTCCCAGTCTGTTGATTGCCATTTTGTTCTTGACAGTGTCTTTTGCCTTACAGAAGCTATGCAATTTTATGAGGTCCCATTTGTTGATTCTTGATTAGAGCATAAGCCATTGGTGTTCTGTTCAGGAACTTTCCCCGTGCCACTGTGTTCCAGACTTTTCCCCACTTTCTCTTCTATTAGATTCAGTGTATCTGAATTTATATGAAGGTCCTCGATCTACTTGGACTTGAGCTTTGTACAGGGAGATAAGAATGGATCAATTTGGATTCTTCTACATGTTGTCAGCCAGTTGAACCAGCACCATTTGTTGAAAATGTTGTCTTTTTTCCACTGGATGGTTATAGCTCATTTGTCAAAGATCAAGTGATCATATGTGTGTGGGTTCATTTCTGAGTCTTCAGTTCTATTCCATTGATCCACCTGCCTGTCACTTTTCCAAGACCATGCACTTTTAATCACAATTGCTCTGTAGTAAAGCTTGAGGTCAGGGATCGTGAGTCCCCAGGAGGTTCTCTTATAGTTGAGAACATTTTCACTATCCTGGAATTTTTGTTATTCCAGATGAATTTGAGAATTTCTCTTTCTATCTCTGTGAAGAATCGAGTTGGAATTTTGATGGGGACTGCATTGAATCTGTAGATTGCTTTTGATAAGGTGACCATTTTTACTATGTTATTCCTACCTATCCATGAGCATGGGAGATCTTTTCATCTTTTGAGGTCTTCTTCGATTTCTTTCTTAAGAGACTTAAAGTTCTTGTCAAACAGATCTTTCACTTGTTTGGTTAGAGCCACACCAAAATATTTTATATTGTTTGTGAAGGGTGTTGTTTCCCTAATTTCTTTCCTTGCCTGTTTATCCTTTGAGTATAAGAAGGCATATCCAGCCACTTTGCTGAAGTTGTTTATCAGGTTTAGTATTTTTCTGGTGGAATTTTTATGTATATTATCATATCATCTGCAAATAGTGATATTTTGACTTCTTCCTTTTCAATCTTTATCCCTTTGATCTCCTTTAGTTGTCTAATTGCTCTGGCTAGGACTTCAAGTACTATATTGTATAGATAGGGAGAGAGCAGCTTTATACAGTCCCTGATTTTAGTGGGATTGCTTCAAGTTTCTCTCCATTTAGTTTGATATTGGTTACCAGTTTGCTATATATTGCTTTTTACTATGTTTAGGTATGGGCCTTGAATTCTTGATCTTTCCAAGACTTTAAACATGAAGGGATGTTGAATTTTGTCAAATGCTTTTTTAGCATTTAATGAAATTATCATATGTTTTTTCTTTGAGTTTGTTTATGTAGTGGATTACTTTGATGGATTTTTGTATACTGAACCATCTCTGCATCCCTGGGTTGAAGCCTACTTGATCATGGTGAATGATCATTTTGATGTATTCTTGGATTCGATTGGCAAGAATTTTATTGAGTATTTTTGCATTGATATTCATAAGGGATATCAGTCTGAAGTTCTCTTTCTTTGTTGGGTCTTTGTGTGGTTTAGGTATCAGCATAATTGTGGCCTCATAGAATGAATTGGGTAGCGTTCCTTCTGTTTCTATTTTGTGGAAAAGTTTAAAGACTATTGGTATTAGGTCTTCTTTGAAGGTCTGATAGAATTCTGCACTAGACCCATCTGGTCCTGGGCTTTTTCTGCTTGGGAGACTTTTGATGACCACTTCTATTTCTTTAGGGATTATGGGACTGTTTAGGTGGTTAATGTGATCCTGATTTAACTTTGGTATTTGGTATCTGTCTAGAAAATTGTCCATTAATCCAGATTTTCCAGTTGTGTTGAGTATAGACTTTATATTGTAGGATGTGATGATTTTTTTGAATTTCCTCAGTTGTTATATCTCCTTTTTCATTTATGATTTTGTTAATTTGGATACTGTCTCTGTGTCCTCTGGTTAGTCTGGCTAAGGGTTTATCTATTTTGTTGATTTTCTCAAAGAATCAGCTCCTGGTTTTATTGATTCTTTGTATAGTTCTTTTTGTTTCTACTTGGTTGATTTCAGCCCTGAATTTGATTATTTCCTGCCATCTACTCCTCTTGTGTGTATTTGCTTCTTTTTCTTCTAGAGCTTTCAGGTGTGCTGTTAAGCTGTTAGTGTAAGCTCTCTCCGGTTTCTTTTTGGAGGCACTCAGAGCTACGAGTTTTAGCTCTTAGGAATCTTTCATTGTGTTCTATAAGTTTGGGTATGTTGTACCCACATTTTCACTAAACTTTAAAGTCTTTAATTTCTTTATTTCTTCCTCAATCAAAATATCATTGAGTAGAACATTGTTCAGCTTCCATGTGTATGTGGGTTTTCTGTTGTTTTTGTTGCTGTTGAAGATCAGCCTTAATCCATAGTGATCTAATAGGAGGCACGGGATTATGTCAATCTTCTTATATCTGTTGAGGTCTGCTTTATGACTGTGTGGTCAATTTTGAAGAAGGTACTATGAGGTTCTGAGAAGAAGGTATATTCTTTTGCTTTAGAATGAAATGTTCTATAGATATCTGTTAAATCCATTTTGTCCACAACTTCTTTTAGTTTCACTGTTTCTATGTTTATTTTGTGTTTCCCTGATCTGTCCATTGCTGAGAGTGGGGTGTTGAAGTTCCCCACTATTATTGTCTGAGGTACAATGTGTGCTCTTAGCTTTAGTAAAGTTTCTTTTTTGAATGTGAGTATCCTTGCACTTGGAGCATAGTAGTTCAGAATTGAGAGTTATTCTTGGTATATTTTTCCTTTGATGGATATGAAGTGTCCTTCCTTATCTTTTTTGATAACTTTTGATTGAAAGTTGATTTTATTCAATATTAGAATGGCTACTCCAGCTTGTTTCTTGGGACCATTTGCTTGGAAAATTGTTTTCCAGCCTTTTATTCTGAAGTAGTGTTTGTCTTTGACACTGAGGTCATTTCCTGTATGCACCAAAATGCTGGGTCCTGTTTATTTATCCAGTCTGTTAGTCTATGCCTTTTTATTGGGGGAATTGAGTCCATTGATACTGAGATATTAAGAAATAGTGATTGTACCAGTTTGCAATCCCACCTCGGCCTTGTGAAGGTTCTGTGCCCCAGTGTAGGGGAATGCCAAGGCCAATAAGTGGGAGAGGGTGGGGTGGCAGGCATGGGGAGGGGGGAGGCAAAAGAAGTCTGTTCTTGTTCTTTTTGTTTGTTTGTTTGTTTGTTTTTTGGAGGGGAACCTGGGAAAGGGAAAATTTACATGTAAATAAAGAAAATATCTAAAAAAAAAGAAATAGTGATTGTTGCTTCTTGTTATTTTTAATGTTATTTTTATGTTTGTGTGG
>JADRCD010229520.1:0-15712 GCA_019843815.1 Montemys delectorum
CTCTCTCTCTCTCTCTCTCTCACACACACACACACACACACACACACTCTGCTCAATGTCTCACCCATACTTAGTAAAACGCCCACTATGCTAATCTTCTTGGCTAGTAGAGACATGTCTCTTTCTTGCTAATTCCTAGGAGTGGTTCAACTGCAGTACGTGACTGAGAATGAGGATTCTACTTGACCTTGCCCTGGGATAAATCTCCCATTCTGTAAACTTCAATGCCCTACCCACAATGCCAAAGCAATTAGTCTGGGTGGGTTTTGCTAAGATGCTGGAACATTGGTAAAGGTCAGAGAGCAATGTCCAATTTTGTCTAGCTATTAATAAATCATATCTTGGTGGGCACCTAGCACACAAGTTCGCAAGGACATATCTGGGCTACCTCTGAGTTAGGGGATGCCATGACTGACTAAATACCCAGGAGACACAAACTCCCTTTGAAGTCATAACACCTCTTTCTGCAGTCAGGCTTTTACCCCTGATATTGCAGATGTAACTGGAGTAGACAAGTGGGCATGGCAGGTCACAGTTATGCACCACCATGCCTTCAATCAGAAACTTAAAGTGTGACATGAAGTTTCCTTAACAAAAGAGGCCCATGCATCTTTTTAGTGGTATCATAAAAATGAAGTACTAGGTACATTTCATGACTGTCATGACTGTAATAATTGGGAAATTTCTAGTGAACATAGAAAATAAAGTTTTTCCAGATTAAAAGTATTTTCAAAGAATTTTATAATTTCAAAGAAACCATAAATTTAGTTATCCTCTTTTTACCTTATTGAATAAAACAGTTATTCCATGAGCAAAGGAAATATTTGGCTATTATCCTATAAGTTTTATTTATATTTAGTAATCAAATATTCCAAGTATAAGATTTTCTTAAGAGAACACATTATATTAAAGTAAGACATTCCCATGTAATGACTTGGGAAAGTTGGGTTTTTTTTTTCAAGTAATTCAAATTAATGGAAAGAAAATATTTGGTGAAACTATCAACACTATTTGTTCTTTTCTTTTTGAATAAAAAAATGATTCATCATCCTCAAGAGCTGAGAGAAACAGAACTCTGAAGGAAGGCAAATCCACTGAGTTCTGAGGCTTTCCCAGAACCACGATACGGCCATCATCATAGAAGGTGTAATACGTGGCTAAAGCTGTTGTGGTGCATGGTTCATAAGACTTCATGCTCACTGGGGGAGATGACACCTGTTTACCTACATGAAGCATGTGTTATAATTCGTCAATGGTGCATGCCCCCTGACATCATGCCTTCTTTAAAATAGCATGGCTCATCTGTTGTTTCCAGGAAATAGCATCTCCAAGGAGATCATACAACTTCAGCTTTCATAAGATCTTTGTATTTGAGAACAGGTGGGCACACTAAGGTCCATGCCCACAACAAAGCAACTATTTGATTCTTGCTGTGTTGTAGGAAACTTGTAAAAGTCTTTTTGATGATAGTGTTTGATGAGAGTGAGCAAAACCATTTCATATTCTATCAGCAACATGAATTAAAAAGATAAGAATTATCGTCTGTATGCATGTGTGCGTATGCTTGCACATGTGTACACAGTCATGTCTATGTATGCCAGAGGTCACTGCTACATATCTTCCTCAGTCACTCTCCACCTTATCTCTGAGGCACAGTCACCCCCTAGACCTGGAGCTCGCCAAGTTGGAACTATCCAGCAAGCTCTCAGGATCTGTCTGCCCCGGGCTCCCCAGCACTGAGATTACAAACACACACTACTGCAACAGAATGGGTGTTCTTGGGGGAAGGATACATGGGTGAACATAGAACTTCAGGTTCAAGAGCTTGTACAGCCAGAACTTACCAACCAAGTAATTGCCAACCCTACATGTTATCTTTTATTATGACTAAGGACTGAAGGAAAGAACATGGGCAGATACCAAGCTGAGCATCTGTGCTCCCTACTTCACAGTTCTAACCCTCATTACCATGTGCATATGTATCTTAAAGTAGATTTTCCATTGTAAGAAAAATAAACAAAGGAGTAGTAATCATAACAAATGCTTTCTTACATAAACATTCGTATAGATGAGAGGAAGAACTGGGGGTCACGTCCAGTACTCTATTCTCAGACCCTGGCTGCCACTGTAATCCTCTCTTACATAGTCTTTACCTATAGTTATATTTGAGATCCAGCACTCATTCATTCATTTATTCATTCAAAAAGTACTTATTACGGTCTTCCCATGAACTAGATATTGTTCTAGGCCTTGGTATTCAAGCAACATCCTTCTGTTCATAGAGATTACAGTGTAGCAGCACAGAGAACACAACCCATGCTATAGATACAATCTAGCATCAAAAGACATAAGGAGCACCATACAGAACCACAGCAGCCCACAACAGCCTGGACTTCACTAGAGAGACAAGTGAAGACACTGTTCTTCAGATAGTGATTTTTGTTTTTCAGGGACACATGTAACAGCATCCTATGACTACTGAGCTGCCGGCAAGCAAAGCTTCAAACATCTGGGGAAATGAGTAGGGACTCACCAGGTGAAGAGGCATCTCTAAGAAGTCTCAGACAATCAAAAGCTCAGGGAAACTACACACAGGCCTTCCGACATAACCAGGTGACTGTCAACCCAAACAGTGGGCTACAAATAGAAAAGTGGCCCTAACTCAGGGGCTACTTTGAACCAGTTAAGAGAAATAGAGAATGGGGACATAATAAAGAGATGGAGAAGTAAAGAAGGGAGAAAGGGAGCAAGGAGATATAGGGGGAGAGCAGAGGGACAGCAAGGGTGAGGGAGCAGAGTGTGAAGCAGAGAAGGAAGGACAGAGGAAGGAACGGCCTTTTGAGGGGTGCTTCCTGGGATGTTGAGATTCCTCATTAAATTAAAGAGTTAAGCTCTGTCTTCCAGGTACTAAACAAACATGGATGAAAACCCCTGCGCATAAAGTGCCCATTTTAGTGGGGTTATGATCCAGCAAAAAATGCAAAGTAAGTGAAATATATAGGTTACTTAATATGGATAAATACAATTAAGTAAAAGTTTGATGGGGATATAGATGAGATAGGATAGGGGCTAGAAATGCATCTTTCAGTGGATTATCCAGAGGTTCCACTGAGCCAAATTGAGAAAACAACCCTAAGAATGTGAGGAGTAGACCAGTACAGTGTTTGGGAAGAGCAAGTTCCAGGGTAAGACTCAGGGTCTGGATGACTTCTGGAGTACACGAGGAATGGGAAGAGGCACAAGTGGCTGGGGTCCAGGAAGTCAGGCTACTGAGCTGAGAGGAGCTGGCTGTAGGTGTGCTGGGAGAGGGGTGAGTGAGTCCTAGCTGCTTGCCTCTGATCACCATTTACCTGCCTACAAAATCTATAGGTTGTGCAGATTTGGAACAGACTCTCAGAACACAGGTGTAGGTGTGGTCGAGTGGACTTAAAAACAGTCTAATAATGAACCTGGAAGGCAAGGAAGAGATCGAAAGTAGAAGCTACCAAATAAGTGCTCATTAAAATTCATATTTCATTTCCAGCTAATAAATCAGAGGTGATGTGAAGGCAAGCTGCAGGTATACAATGGCTTGGCTGCACAGGACTTCGACTTTAGGGAATTAAGAGGATGGAGAGGAACAAACAAATGATACTGATACAATCATTGAGGAGGACATAACAAAAAGAAGGGGAGAGAAAGGAGAGGAGAGAAATATAAAAGCCAAGTGAAAGAAGGATGGTGGGGTAAGGAAAACAGGACAGTTGTGTTCAGTGCTGCTGCAAGACAAACATTGTACTATAGTCAGCCACTGGCTTTGATGTTTGTGACTTTGCCACAATATGCATTATTTTAACTCAGTATTTAATGAATTATCAGGCACTGGAATAGTACCTAGCACATAGATCATGTTACATAAAAACAACAATTCAATTACTTTCATTTACAAATATAAATTTAAAATAAAGTGGCAATTGTGCTACAAAGGTACAGTTCTTCCTGACAGTTAGATTAAAAATCTGAGAGTGATCAAAGCTTCATGTTCTAGTTGACACTGACATAAATTCAGAGAGGAACAGTGTATGGAAAACATGGAAATACCACCTAAAATGTGCATCCTTGTTGCTCCCTTTAACATTCAGATTATTTATTTTATCTCCAAAGCTGCACATTTACAAATGTGGCCCTTTGTATAATTTTATAATGACATACTACTCATTAAAATTTTTAATCAAATTCAACTTCTTTCCAGAAATATTATTTAACTCTATGAAAAAGATACAAAAGACTGAACCAAAACAGTAGTAGTAGTAATAAATATTTCATAGCATGCTCACATTCTTAAGATTCAATTTTACATTCATGCCATCATAGCCAAATTGAATCTTTGCTATCCAAATGTGATTCAAGGTTTCAATAAAGCTGGGTTTATCATTTGAAATGACATAGAATTTCACCACCATAATCACAAGAGTAAATTAACAGGTGAAGAATGATGTTGGCATAGTAGGGATTCAAGAGAATCATGAAATTCATGATGTTAAAGCAGAAATACTCCCACAATATCTCTCTTAGGACTTTATACTTTTTATACTGATACATGTGGTCATATATTTCTACATCAACTATAATTTTCTAAGATGATTCATATACTTACCGGCAGGCACGCAACGTTTTAGACAAAAAGAGTTCACACTGGCTTGTACAGTCACCATGCCCTTATCTTTACCAAAGGTAATAGAACTCATCGTATTCAGGTAAATAGCTCCAGAACAATTAGTTAGTCCTATCTGATGGCTGACTTCATATCAGTTGAATACGGGGTGCATTAAATGGAAATATTCCAGAATGTTCCTATGCCATTCCTAGAAAGAACTCATCTGGAAAAAGATACTGTGATTTCAACTTTGAACTCTGAACTGTACACTGTTTGAACTTGTCAAGCATCCATCCCACAAATAACCCTGCACTCTTTCTGCAAATATACTTAAATGGAATTGAGTCTAATTTAGAGGGGGAAATGTTGAAGGCCAGGAAAAAGAGCCATGCTGTATATGGAATGCAAATAATTCTGAAAGTGTTAGTTTATTTCCATTCATGATTTCACTTTAAGGAATGCGATGTTGCTTTGTTCAAATATTACTTTCAAAGAAATATTTTCTGTTACTTCATTTATGCATTATTTACCTAAAATAATTAGTTCAGTTGGTTAAAAATGAAGCTGCTGTGTATAATAGCAAGAGTTCAGATCTGTATCTCCAGCCATTTCCCACCCCAACCCCTGGAACTTAATCCTATTCACATATTCATAGGAAATGGCAAAAGACTAACCCTGGTCCATTTTCAATTTAAAGTGCAAATTCTAAGACATTGAGTGGATAGATGTGGTAATAGGATGAATGTAGAAATTCTATAGAATTTAGAAATCATAACAAAACAAAGGTCATCCATTGATGAGAGAAACTATCAAAGCTGGAAATAGCATCTGGATAGATGCCATGAGAAAGAGTCACTGGATAAGGTACAGGGCCACTTCACCATCACTGACCAAAACTCATGCACTCAACTTCTGCAGGTTTTATTTGGCAACCATTGGTCACTGCAGTAACTTGATGTCTATAGTATTGCTTTATCAATTATCCCCTGAATGATGAAATAGTGCAAATTCAAATTAATATTGCTTACTAGTTATTGTTTCTTACATTTCACAGTACACAAGTGAGAAATGATGACTAGACCACATTATGATTTAAGATTAACAGATAGTAAACAATAGATGAATCAAGAATCAGAAGGTGTAAAGAAAGATAAACATTAAATCTGCTATTAAATATCTAAAATTAGTGTTTAGCTTATTCTACCTTTTTATATACATTCTAAGAATTATAGATGTTTAAATAAAAATAAAATGTCGTACAATACTATGAATTATAATGTACTTGGTATCTTCTGTAGACACCTGAATGCTGTTTAGTGTGTTTTTGGTTTGGGAAAATATCAACATGGCTGAGCGTACAATGATCTTCTAAAATGGAATAGGTCTTAACCCTTCAGGAGTCACATTAGAATCTAACTGTCTTAGTTAGGGTTTTATTGCTGTGAACAGACACCATGACCAAGGTAACTCTTATAAGGACAACATTTAATTGGGGCTGGCTTACAGGTTCAGAAGGTCAGTCCATTATCATCAAGGCAGGAACATGGCAGCATCCAGGCAGGCGTGGTGCAGGAGGAACTGAAAGTTCTACAGCTTCATCTACAGGTCTCTAAGATAAGACTGACTTGTAGGCAGCTAGGATGAGGGTCTTAAAGCCCACACCCACAGTGACACACCAATGCCAACAAGGCCACACCTCCTACTAGTGCTACTCCGTAGCCCAAGCATATTCAAACCATCACATTAACTGTGAAAATATGGCACTTTCTCCAGAAATGTGCACATCTAAGAGTGTGATGTGATAGTCTGAGGTCAATCATGCTGACCCTGGAAACACTGACAGTCCATGCCTGTTAGGAACATGCCTTGCAGACAGATGAGCAGTGAAGTTACATATGTGTTATTGCCTTTAGGAGGCCAGATGGGAAATGATAATATACTGGGCACAGTAGGCATCAAAAAATTCTCTTTCTCAAGGAAAAATGGTTTAATAGATATTAATACTCTAAAACTTGTCCACAGTGATACACATAGCAAAATTAAAATGTTAGTGTGACAGAATTTTATGGTTAAAATATCCTCCAGAAGGTGGGGCTAACCAATTAAGCAGGAGCTTCTCTTCCACAGGGCTTTCCCATGCATATGCACACACACGAGACAGACAGTTAACATTTCTTCAGCTTATCTTCAGCATGAAGTTCCCTTTCCCTCCTAATATGTCATACATTCAAAACTGTCTTACTTATGAAATAACAGTTACTGATGTTTTCATTAATAATCTGTTTTAGACAAAAGCAAATATATATTTGCTGTATGTTAGGTCTCTCTTGTAAGAAACCAAGATATCAGTATAAAAGAAAAAAAGAATGTCAGAGCAGGTTCTTAGAAAATTAGAACAGAACATGCATCATCATATCATATGCCAACACAAGTAGTGTGACTTCTTCGTTACCTACAGTACTACTAGAGGCAGGACAAGGCCGTGTACAAGGATGAAGGACTAGAATGAAGCCATTTGGGTCCGGTACAAAGTGTGCTGCAGTGAAACCAAGCATAACCCACCTAAGCCATACATCACAGGCTCACAAAAGGCCCGAGAAAGTGGTATGTTATTGCAGTGGTTCCCCCAAGGGGATATTTTCTCTTAATTGTCTGAGATGATGTTTGAGTTTGAGGCAAAGTGAGTTTGAGGGGTCAGCCTGGGCTACACAGGAAAATTCTTACTAAAACCCATGTATTTGCTGTTGGAATCCATTTTGTGCTTCATCAAATAAGAATGTTAACTTTCTTCTGGATTGTTATAACCAGGACAAAATATGAAAGTATGAGAAAAAGACCCTACGGCAGAAGACAACATTTACACAGCACACGAAACACCAGTTGATCTGGTGCCTACCTAGAGCCTTCACATTAAAGGCTAGTGCTCTTAGTACATGTTCTTAGTAGTGTTCTTAGAGATGGCACTCTGCACCCTACCAAAGGAGAAATGAAAACACTAACCCAGCTATAAACCCGGCAATGGTGTCCTGCCTGCAAGGCAGGCTGATACAGGGTGGCATAAAGCTGTGGGAGTAACCAACACACATCTGACTTGACTTAATGCTCACTCCGGGAGATGGAACCTATATCCAACACTACTTGGGTGACCAAGAACCTGAGACTAGATAGCCCAAGGACCTAGAGGAAAACCAATTACTACTGTGGTACTAAAGAAAGGTAGCAATAAAATGACTCCAGGGGATATTCTGTTCTACTCATGAATCTTCATTAGATGTCAGGTGACATCTTCAGAGAAGCTTCCTCCTGCAGAAGAAGAGAACAAATACTGAGACCAGAATCTAAATCTCAATTAAGGAGGGAGCCTTAATTGAGAAATGCCTCCACAAGATCAGGTTGTGGGCAGATCTGTAGGGCAGGAGACTCAGAACACTCAGCGTTAAAGGAAATGTCTCCACCAAATCCTCGGGGCTCAGGGAAGCCTGCAGAAGAGGAGGCAGGAAGAGTGCCAGAGCCAGAGGAGACAGAGGAAACCTAGGAATCAAAAACACCCACAGTAGAGCTCCAAACTGAAACAATCAGAACAAAGAGCTGAAACAAAATTCATGCATTTCTTCTCTCATAAGGGATTTAACTGCCAAGGAGTCCTAATTTTTCTTCTCTATCCATGCAAAGATAGAAATGTTTCCACCCATTTCATGCAACTTGAAAATTTCTGGCTTTATCACATGAGAATTATATCTAACATCACTGAAGGTAATTAATAAATTTCATACAGACTCATATATGTATGTGTCTCTCTATATATAAGCTAACTAAATTTCCTTAGACTGTGAATTTCTGGAATACCCTAAGAGATAGATTAAAAGTAATTATATATGCATTACCTTTTTTATATATGCTTTTGGTGGTTTATATTTTTTATTTTATTTTCAGATTATAATATAATTATACCACTTATGTTGGCTAGTTTTATTTCAACTTGAGAAAGTTAAAGTCATAGGAGAGGAGGGAGCCTTAATTGAGAGAATGCCTCCATAAGATCAGGTTGTGGGCAGATCTGTAGGGCATTTTCTCAATTAATGATTGATGGTGGAGGGCCCAGAACATTATAGGTAGTGCCAGTGCTGGTGGTTCCAGGTTCTATAAGAAAGCAGGCTAAGCAAGCCACAGGGGACAAGCTACTAAGCGGCACCACTAACCTCTGCATCAGGTCCTGGCTCTAGGTCCCAACCTTGTATGAGTCCCTATCCTACTTCTTCAGTGATGGGCAATGATGTGGAAGTGTGAGCAGCCGAGTAAGCCCTTTCCTCCCCAGCTTGCTTTTAGTCATGGCGTCTCACTGTAGCCATAGTAACCCTGACTAGGACATCACTTCTCCCTTCTCTTTGCCCTCTTTAAACATTCCCATAGATTCTCTCACTCACTTGCTTTCAAATCCATGGCCTCTTTTCCCATTAATTGTTCTTAAATTCATATATACATATGGGTGTCTATATACATATGTTCCTGAACATAGCTCCATCTGTATAATGCTCCTTGAATTCATATTTTCAGGGCTGACCACTTAGTACTGAATAATCTCAGCTCATATCTAGGCAGTCATGGTGGTGACACTGGAGCTTCTGACAGCATTAGGAGACTCAATTTCATAGCAAGCTCCACAGTCCACTGCCTCTTACAATCAGAAGTCCCCTCTCCTGTAACATTCCCTGGGCCTCAGGTGTAAGGGTCGTAGGAAGGGGGGGAGCAAAAGAGGAGAGAGAGAGGGTGGAGGGAGAGGGAGAAAAGGTGAAAAATAGAACAGAGAGACAGAGAGGTCAATTTTGTAGAAAGCACTGAAATACGTCTTTTATTTTTTAGAAAAAAAAAAGGACAAGAAAGACCAAATATCACAGCTAAATAGCAACATGTTGGCCTATTTAATTTGATATCAAATAATATCCAACCTTATATTCAGAAACTAGTTAATATATTTAATAGTCTTTTGAGAAAAAACATTTGAATATGTATAGCTTTTTATATAATTCCAGTAGTAGCTAATATTGTTGAAGATCTACCCTATGCCAGGTACTATGTGAAATTCTGGGTGTGTTCTGCTCTCTCCATGAGTTCACACAACTTTTCTAGTCTGAAACACCTAGTCTTAGCCACTAATGGGTGCTTGCTGAATTTCTTTTCAGTATAAGAATCCATTCGAGTGCTCGGTCAATACAGGGACTCTGATCCTGAGGGGCCAAGGCACCCAAACCCAGCTTCAGCTTCAGCTCAGACCCACCCAGAAGATTCCTGCTCAGCTCTTCTGCTTCTCTGAGAACCCCGCCCCACCTGTGTGCAGCCTGGGCTCACTTTCATCCTTTACATTCTTCCCCCCCCGCCCCCCGCCAACCCCGTGACATGTTCTGAGGGTGTGAATGGACACTCTAATCTCTATTCCTTCTGGAACTTGTTAGAAAATCCTCCATGCTAAGATGAAGACTATACCGGATGGAGCCTTCTAGAAAGCAGTAAAGCAGGGTTAAGAGCCGCACTCACAGCTGCCGCAGTCAAAAGCTCACAGTCCTACCATCCTCTGCCTTTTCACAGCACCTTAAAAGTACCAGGAATTACTAAGGGAGCATGCATGGAATATATAAAGGTGAGTAGATATAGATGGATTCAAATGGTAAATATCAGAGTCCTGTTTTATGAAAATCAGATAGAATCAAAAGCAAGCAAGCTGAAGGCTCAACCGGGTGCTCATTAAGCTGTCATTGGTGTTCAACGTAATTAAATACAAAGAAGCTAATGATTAAATGATCCCTTCCTTTTGTGTACTTGGACAAAACCCCAATGGCCTCCACACAGTTAAACACATAGCCATATGTCTGACTCCTTGCCGGTGGCTCAGCTGTTATGGAGCCTGTTTATCAGACTTGCTCTCTTTTAAGGAAAGATTCTGCTGTGTTTACAAGAGACTCTAGTCATCCCCCGTGTAAAGTCGCTCCCTGTGCCATTCGGTGGCTTAACTGCCAACACTGCCCTCTTTTTACTAACCATCGCACAATAAAGGAAATGTTTTTAAGTGGTGACTATGTAACAAGGCAACAAGTGATTAAAATTCAGTCCATTATCTCTCTTGAATTTTATTGCTGCAGGTGCAGAGGCTTGCTAAGGGCAAGGTTCTCCCTAAGTGAAAACAAGTCTATTTGTACACCTGTGCTTGCAAACACTCCAAGTGAAAGACCGAGGACAGATAATGGAACATAAAAACAACTCAAAACATTTCTTCACAGAGGCCTGACTCAAGCTTTCTCCAAGAAAAGACAGAGTAAGAATAATGCTTGATTTCACAAAGACATCCCCTGAGCTCCTTATATTCCAAGAAACCGTGTGCACTAAACTATGGTAAAAGGAATATGTTTCTCACCTAAAATCAATGAAATGGTTAGTTGCAGCACTAAGAACTGAGTGTGGTCCATGTTGTCTGTGACACCTTAATAGCTTACAATTCAGCATCGTACAGGAAGCATCTATTGTCCCTTCCACATACTTGCTGACAGCCAACTGTAAGTAAGACATTGTCCCTGGAATGCAGTATATGAAAATAGAGAGATCATAGGATACACTATTAGGTAATACATACAAAGTGTAACAAAATGACTAATAACTAGAAATATCAAAGAACACTTGAAATCCACTTACTGCCCAAAACAGCACTACACACCAGCTATGGGGGGGGGGGCGGGGGGGGGGGAAGAGCACCTAGAGAGCAATGAAAAGTAAGAGAAAGGAAAGCTCACTGACTCTAGATTTACACTCAACATGTGTCTATTACATAGTAATACATCTAATGTGTGTGCATTACATGGAAGCTGCACTGAGCCAGTACAGGAAAGTACAGTCTTTCCTTTGACTGGCGCTACATATCAATTCACTCACTTGCATTTGTTTAATTTAGGAGTCCAACAGGCATGGAGAGTACTATAGTACTGCACAGGTACACTACTCAGCTTCCACAATTCTGCCAGGTAATCCTATCTTCCTGTTAAAGGGCTAGCAGCTTCATTTGATTTCATTTTTATAGGTGCTTTGCTTTAGAACTTAGTCTACTTTAAATCCTCTTAAGAATTTTTTCAATCCTATACCTACTGAAACAGCGAATCCCTCAGCTCCCCTCTTTCTTTTTCTTTTTAACTTATACAAAGAGAAAAAGAGGACATCCCTTCCCACAGCTCCATCACATTTCAGTATCCGCATAGTCACTGTTTATTGTACTTCTCTGAAAGAAGGGCAAAGATGGGGCAGGTGACAGTGAACAAAACAACTATTGTCCCACAGTTCCAAAGTCTGTGGAGTCCAAGATCTAGACACTGATGAATGGTAAGGACCTTTCTGTAGCATTGTTCCACAGTAGAACAGGCAAAAAAAAAAAAAAAAAAAAAAAAGGAATTGGACACTTGTTTTATGGAGCCCACTCCCACAGCAGGAACACTAATAAATCATTTCTTGACCCATATGGCCCAACTGTCTTTTATTAGCCCTTACTTCCCAACACCATTTCATTTGAATTGAGATTTCAACACTTGTATTCAACCAGAAGGCATGTGCTAACTGGCAATGGTTATAAACTGTGACTAAGAGGGCATATAAACTCTTAGGCAACTTGAAGACATACTGTCCCTCTACAAGTAAGCAAGTGATGAGCTGTCTTCTGACAAAGGTGACCATCATCATCCCTGGAAAGTTGATGGACTATGTACTACTTCTGGCTGGGCTCATCTAGAATTCGGTGGCCCTTGTTCACATTAATAACTTTATTTGATTTTTGGTTTGTAATTTATTAATTTTCATATGAGTATATATTGTATGTTGAATATATTCTGCCCAAATCCCATCCCCTCTTTTCTCTCCCTCTGCCCTCTACAAATGACCAGCTGTGGAAGGTTATAGAGAGAGGCTTGGTCAGAAAGAAAAGAGTCCCAGTAGGGCAAGGAAAACCTCTCCCTCTTTCAACATAGATTAAGATCGAGTGGGAGATCGTACCTGGCTCAGAGTGATGACAAGAAGGTTGTCAAGTGGAGGAACACTAGTGTTATGAGTATGAGTAGAATGGCAAACACCCTTGGATGGCCCGAGGCCTGACCACATGAAAGTAGCACATACAGAGGTGTAAGCAGCATCCATTAGTCCCAACAGTAGAGGGGGGAAAATCTATCTTTTCTATAAGAGTAACAGCCTTGTGTCTGCACCTAGAGCTGACCCTGTGCCACAGCACTCCATATTCAAATACCACCAAGAGAGAGCTGGTCTCCCAGGAGTGCTGACAAGCTTGTGAGCACAGGTAAGACAACCACTTCTGCTCAAATTCCTGGCCCAAGAGGGACCTGCCCAGAACCATCAGGACACAGGAACAAAGGAATAGCCAGGGACAGGATCCTTCTGGTTTCTGTCTGCACCCCAGAGCTGACCTTATCCCACAGTGCTCCATACACAAATTCATCCCAGAAAGAACTGGTCTCCCAGGAGTACTGACACACAGACTTGAAGGAGAAAAAAGGCATAGTCAGAGACAGCAAGACCAGCTAACACCAGAGATAACCAGATGATGAGAGGCAAGGGCAAGAACATAAGCAACAGAAACCAAGGCTACTTGTATCATCAGAACCCAGTTATCCCACTACAGTGAACCCTGGTTACACCAAGACTCCAGAAAAGCAAGACTCTAATTTAAAAATCACATCTCATGATGATGAGAGAGACTTTAAGAAGGATATAAATAACTCCCTTAAAAAATACAGGAGAACAGGTAAACAGCTTGGAGCCCTTAAAGAGGAAACACAAAAATCCCTCAAAGAATTACAGGAAAACAAAAACAAGCAGGTGAGGGAATTGAACAAAACCATCTAGGATCTAAAAATGGAAATAGAAACGATAAAGAAATCACAAAGGGAGACAACTTTGGAGATAGAAAACCTAGGAAAGAGATCATGAGTCACAGACGCAAGCATCCCCAACAGAATACAAGATTCCCAACTTAAAGGGCCAGTAAATATCTTCAACAAAATTATAGAAGAAAATGTCCCTAACCTAAAGAAAGAGATGTCTATAATCACACAAGAAGCCTATAGAACTCCAAATAGATAGGACCAGAAAAGAAATCTCTACAATTATTACATAATAGTCAAAACACCAAATGCACAAAACAAAGAAAGAATATTAAACGCAGTAGGGGAAAAAAGATCATATAACATATAAAAGCAGACCTATCAGAATTACACCAGACTTCTCACCAGATACTATGAAAGCCAGAAGATCCTGGGCAGATGTCATACAGACCCTAAGAGAACACAAATTTCAGCCCAGATTACTATACCCAGCAAAACTCTCAATTACCATAGATAGAGAAAATAAGACATTCTATGACAAAATGAAATTTACACAATATCTTTCCACAAACCCAGCGCTACAAAGGATAATAGATGAAAAACACCAACACAAGGAGGGAAACTACATCCTAGGAAAAGCAAGAAAGTAATCTTTCAACAAACCCAAAAGAAGATAATCATAGAAACATAAAAGTAACACCAAAAATAACAAGAAGCAACAATCACTATTCCTTAATATTTCTTAACATCAATGGACTCAATTCCCCAATAAAAAAACATAGAATAACAGAATGGATATATTAAAAATGCCCAGCATTTTGCTGCATACAGGAAAAGCACCTCAGAGTAAAGGGCTGGAAAACAATTTTCCAAGCAAATGGTTCCAAGAAACAAGCTGGAGTAGCCATTCTAATATCAAATAAAATCAACTTTCACCAAAAGTTATCAAAAAGGATATGGAAGGACACTTCTTACTCATGAAAGGAAAAATCTACCAAGGACAACTCTCAATTCTGTACATCTATTCTCCAAATGCAAGGGCACCCACATTCATAGATGAAACTTTACTAAAGCTCAAAGCAGACATTGTACCACACACAATAATAGTGGGAGACTTCAACACCCCACTCTCAGCAATGGACAGATCATGGAAACACAAACTAAAGAGAGACATAGTGAAACTAACAGAAGTTATGAAACAGATGGATTAAGCAGATATCTGTAGAACGTTTCATCCTAAAACAAAAGAATATATCTTCTTCTCAGCACCTCATGGTACCTTCTCCAAAATCAACCATATAATCTGTCACAAAACTGGCCTCAACAGATACAAGAAGATTGAAATAGTTCCATGCACCCTATCAAATCACCACAGACTAAAGCTGGTCTTCTATGGCAACAGAAACATTAGAAAGCCCACATACACATGGAAGCTGAACAATGCTCTACTCAATCATAACTTGGTCAAGGGAGAAATAAAGAAAGAAATTAGAGACTTTAGAATTTAATGAAAATGAAGGTATAACATACCCAAACTTATGGGACACAATGAAAGCAGTCCTAAGAGAAAAACTCATAGCTCTGAGTGCCTCCAAAGAGAAACTGGAGAGAGCTTACACTAGCAGTTTGACAATACACCTGAAAGCTCTAGAACAAAAAGGAAGCAAATACACCCAAGAGGAGTAGGTGGCAAATCAAACTCAGGACTGAAATCAACAAAGTAGAAACAAAAAGAACTATACAAAGAATCAACAAAACCAAATCAACAAGATAGGTAAACCCTTAGCCAGACTAACCAGAGGGCACAGAGACAGTATCCAAATTAACAAAATCAGAAATGAAAAGAGAGATATAACAACAGAAACTGAGGAAATTCAAAAATCATTAGATCCTACTACAACAGCCTATATTCAACAAAACTGGAAAATCTGGATGAAATGGATAATTTTCTAGACAGTTACCAAATACCAAAGTTAAATCAGGATCAGATAAACCATCTAAACAGTCCCATAACCCCTAAAGAAATAGAAGCAGTCTTTAAAACTCTCCCAGGGCCAGATGGGTTTAGTGCAGAATTCTATTGGTCCTTCAGTGAAAACCTAATACCATTACTCTTCAAACTATTCCACAAAATAGAAACAGAAGGAACACTACCCAATTCATTCTATGAAGCCACAGTTACACTGTGTATTCTCTCTTAGAGATGGAACAG